>JAVQIZ010014749.1:0-13989 GCA_036023535.2 Galaxias brevipinnis | reverse complement strand
AATATCAAACATATTTACATACTGTGATCCAATATCAAATTGAATATTTTCTAAATTATCAGAGCCGGAGTCATGATCACCCATTTCCACGCTAGGCCAATGTCGAACAACACAATTTCTTTATCTCTGTGTCTGGCCCTGGTCCATTGTGTCAGATCCGACATGGCTGTCAGAGGCGTGAGTGTAGCCTTGTAAATTTCAATCAGCGTCTCACCGCAGGGTGCCATGTTGTACTTCATTCCCCTCCCAGAAGAACAGGTGGTCCCATGCTGGCCATCCGTCAGCGCTGGCTAAGTGATCTGTCGCCCGCCATTACGGCTCCATTAATTGGCCCAGCGTTCATGGGGAGAGGCTCCAGTCACTTGGGTTAATGTTTAATGTGGCTACACCCCAAATCAATGGGCCAGTTAACAAAGGAAGCCCTGCTGGGTAAATAGCAGGGCCAGATATTGGGCAGAGGACAGGAAATGTCCCATCACTCTTGTTCTGAAGTGGCCAACACAATAGGACTGGGATAAATATATACAATTTTGTCAATTCACCCGAGTAGGGGAGTAGGTTTTATGCTCTTTTAACGAGCTAATTAAACCTATTATTATTATTAACTGGACATGGGAGTGAGGAAGGGGTTAACAAGCATGGGCTGATGGCTCATCACACTGAGGAAAGATGCTCAAAGATGAATATATGTAAGGTGTTGTAAAATGATTTTGACACAATTGTATAATGAATGTGTAGTTAAGTTTACTCAATAAGTGTGATGCAATAATTTATTAACGACGCATAAATGCAGCTAATATTAACAAAGCTGTCCTTGGTCTTGTTCTCCCTGAACCGTATACACAATAAATAAATAAAGGCAATAAAAACATGTTTTATGACGGAAGGAGGTGTCTTCAACATGTACGTGTTTTGAGGTAGTTGTTTTATAAGGAGATTTAGCATTCTACTGCATTTGCTTCTCAATCAGTGTGGTATCGTCTGGGGACAAATCTGGAATACAGATGAGACCGGGCAATGGCTCCCAAAAAAAAAAAAAAAAAAAAAAAAAAGAAAGAAAAAAGAGATCAATTTTAGACTTGAGGGTTTGGCACATTTAATGAATTCATGCTCTCTTTCTCCCTCTCCTTTTCTCTCTCTCTCCCTGCCCCTCCTTGAGGTGAAAAAAAAAAGATGAAACGAGGACCCTTACACAGTGACCATTGGGGAGGTGCTCTGCTTGCGATCAATCACCAATCAGTCATTGAAAGTGCTTGTTCTGCTGTTGTGGGATGTTCCTCATTACTCACAGCCTTTCTCTTTGGGGGGCTGAAGATGGGGGCCTAATCCTTTGACTTCTGCTTTCACTTTTGGTTGAATAGCCCAATACTTTTTTTGTGGAAAATATATGCTGCATGCTCGTAATTACACAAATGCAATATAATTATATAAAAAAAAGGTGTTTTCTTTTGCCCTTCTCTCTCCCTCTCTAACTGAAGCAGTCATACAAACACACACACAAACACACACACACACACACACACACATACACGTGCCCTTGGCACACACACACATTTACAGTCATCACCCTCATGAATCTGGAAACCTCAGTGGACCCGGTAGGCTTTGGCTGATCCCTGAGGTTGATATTACCTCCCATGATAGGCATCACAGAGTAACCTAGCTTAGCATGTGTTTAGATGTGCCACCCTTAACTTCTTTGAAAAACACACTGCAATTCTATGTTTCATGGTGGAGTGTTCTATAGTGCTTGCTCATATTGCTTGTAAAACGTTGCGTTATTATGTTTCTATATGTAGGTCTTCTTTTAAGGTATTATTTGTTGTTTTTGTTTTAGCTTTTCTTAAAAAGTTTGCTGGTTTTTATGGGTCAAAGTTGAAAATCCGCCATTCCACACAATCATTGTGCGACCACACAACCTGTGATTAAAGAAAAAAAAAATCAACACAATTAGGATCCAATCTGAAAAAGTAACAGTTACCTAATGACAACCATCACAACAGAAGACACTGTATAGGAGGGGAAAAGGAAATATCCCACCGTTGCGCACCAGATATCCCAAAACGTATTAGATGCGTTGGTGGAATACCCTATTAGGAATGAAGCAGGGAGGCAGAAGGAAGAAGGGGCTTTACTTTAAATTGAGTAGTGCCAACGCACATTTATTGCCTCTAATGTGGTACAGGCGACCCCCGCCACAATATGGGCGCTCTCCGGGCCAGTGCTGCCACAGTGAAAGAACATAATAACCTTTTTTGAGGGTGCGCGTGCTGCCACCTCACAGAATAAAGACTTCACAGTCGGCGCCAGCGAGAAAACGGGAGGGCCTCGCCCCCTAGATGAACATAATCTTTTGTTATTACGCTGTTAATACGTTTTCGTTCCACACACTGATCTCAAACAAACCCGCTCGCCCCTCCTTTTCTTCGCACACTCTCGCTCACACACGTGCACACACGCGCACACACACACACACACACACACACATTCACACAGAAGTGCACACATACACCCATACAAACACATCATCTCAAGGCATCGGTGTGAATAATATGTTTAAGACAAGTTGTGTTAAAACGCGTACACAATTAAACAGTTATGCAATGGATCATTACAAAATGTCACTGCTATTTCGATTGTTATATCACCTGAAGAACTTGAAAAGTACAGCACAAGTCCCACTTCCATGTAGCGCAAAAGGGGAAACGTGCCAGCTCAGCCACCACCAGCATGTAGAACACATCAGGCAATCCAACCCACAATCCTTTTTCACTATGAATGCTGACACCAAGTGCTTTGCTGCATCTGCTATGCTCAGTGGTGACCAATCGACCGGCCGGCCCATTGATTAACAGATTGGTAATATTAACTGGGGGATCATCCATCCCAGATCACCCATGTCATTCCCATCATGCCTCGTTTCAGTAACGAGACAGGACGACGGAGGGGGAAAAAGGCGGAGCAGAAAAACCCTCCACTGATTAGCATTCTAATTAAGGGGCCATCAGATAATGATCAATCAGAGGAAATCACTCAGTGAGCAGACATGCTCAGGCATGCAAATGTGCGCACGCGCACACACACACGTGCGTTTACACACACACACAAACACACACGCATTACCACACACACAACACATATAGTGGATAGAAAACATTACACTGATTAGGTGTATTTGTCTGGAGCAGAAACAGGAGCAATATCTTGAGTGATAGTTTGGCCTTCATCAAGCAGTCCCCTCCAGACAGGTCGCCAAAGGTCCATCCTGCACAGACACAAACCTCAGGGGCCAGCCCGCCGACATCTCCCTTTAATAGATCCAGCAGCATGCAGGGCCAGATGAATGCGGAGTGACAGGTATTGAATATCATATGACGGACCACCACACCTACCCAAGCAGGCGCAATAAATAAACATGCGCCCTGCTTGGCAATAGGTCAATGCAAGTGTTTTATGAGGCCCTGTTTTATACGGCCATTCACATTACCTCGATAAAGCAGAGGGTAGCCGTGGCGACGACCCCGCGCCGCCGCCGCCACCACCGCTGCCATTATGCAGAATCCTAGCGCCTTTGATTTAGGAACTATCCGATGGCCCAAGATCATCTGCCAAGTACTGGGGGGGTGGGGTGGGGGGGTGAGGGGTGGGGCGTCATTGATTGAATTTTATATTGTTGTTGTCGGAGATCTTAACATGCCGGAATTTACGGCCCGGGAAATAATAATGTCATATAAAACCTGACAAGAGTCAGATAGGGCTCCTTCTACTCTATTCTGCTCTCAAGGGTTACCAAAGCGCGGCCATTTTCAATTTCAAATGTATGCTGTTTTATGGAGAATATGAGAAGTTTGTGTATGACACGGGAGGCAATCGATGTGAATTAATGTGGCGTGGGTAGAGCGCGGGACACTTTACAATACGGTAGTAATACATATTGATGTGACTTTGAACACGGTATTTCCTCATCTTATTACTGGTCGTACTTCTGTGACAGCTGTAAGTCAAAAGCAACATTAATTTATCACTGAATTTCATATGACTCCTTATAATACACTACGCACATTTTTTTATTTATTGAACTACTATATAAATATTCTACAATTTATGAAACAGTCCCCTCAAACTTAATTCATTAGCCATGAATAGTACGTAATCATTACAAATTAAACCAATGCTGTAATTACATTGGCTGACTGATTGCATTGGCCTTATATAATCAGTCGAACTATGAACTCAACAAACAAGTTTGTCATCCATTCACAGACCATTTTGACTTCAATTTTACCAGGTTTTTTTCCTTTCTTGCCGATGATACCCAACTAAATGACCTGCTTGGATGGTCTTGAAAGGCTCCAGGAAGCGGATGACTGGATGCATCAAGGTGACCAATGCCTTTCCACTTTACTGTTGTGCATATGTCACTCATCCATCAACCAATTCTCCCTCCCAGCCCCATACACACACACACATACACTCACACTCACACACACACACACACACACACACACCCAAACCCAGAATGTTAGTGCAGCGTAATTACTCCCCTAACCCCAAAAAATGACAGGACGTTGACCCCGCCAAATTATTGAATTTTGATCGCCCGCCTTAGGCCATGTCGGGGCTATTCAATTTTAGCCTGAGGAGGACAACCCATTAAAGGAGATGAGTCCAGAAACCGTCTCTTCTGATTGCCCCAAGAAGCCATTATCGCCAAACAGGAGCAGGACAGCTCTGCTGGAGAGTGGACAAATGCCCCTGCAAACACGCACGCGCGCACACACACACACACACACACACACACACACACACACACACACACACACACACACATACACACTCACACACAACTTCACGAGAACACATACACCCACACAAACACGTACGCACACAACGGTGCTGTGCTGCCGTGCAACATCTCTCTATCTGCCAAAAAAAAGTTACAGAAAAGCCATTCTCCAGCATCAACACACACACACCCACACACACACAAACACACACACACACACACATCCTCACCCACCATCCCCCTTCAACAGAAAGTAGACGCAATTTACATGAGTTGAAGGGACTTGACAGGGAGCAATCAGCCTGGGGAATAGGGTTAGAGGCTGACGCGTGGCCCTGTATGAGAGCCCAGCAGGCCGCTGCCACAGATTGCTTATACCAGGGCCACAACCTTTGACCCGATCACATATCAACCAATTGCCCTTTAGTATAATTATGTGGAATAATCTTTCGCAGCTTGATGCGAGGGAGATGGCCAGGGAGACCAGCCCCTTCATTTCTTTCTTTGCCAGCGTGTTAATAAACACTTGGGGCTGCCGAGCCGTCTGGAGTCTAAGTGAAATACCCTCAGAGCTGGGGGGTCAAAGTTATCTATTTGGCTGGCTGCGGGTCCCTCTGTCAGTCAGTGGGCCTGGCTGGCTGTCTAGTCAGAGCCATTCGCTAGGTAGGGCGCGTGTGTTCAAAGACCGTTGGGGATTCTGTGATCCTGCGATGATGTTTTATTGATATCGCTCATTTATTTTCCCCCCCACTTTTGACACTGATCTGTCGCAAGCTCATATGTGTTTTTAATGCGCTATTACATTTCCGAGGATAAATATGAAAAACGTGATCTCCCCTCTAGAGAACAAATACATTTTCTTTTTTCCAGAAATTGTTCTGACACTTCACGCACGTGCTCTGCAGCATTGACAGTTCCGAAAGAAGCCGGGGTCCATGTTGGTGGAGCAAGACATGTCATCCAGCCGCCATATCCGCTATACATTACGGAGCACTCAAGGAGCCAGATCACGAATCCGAACAGACAAAACCATCAAGAAAAGTGGAGACAGCACCAAGGCTAACCTGCCTATTCAACTGGTTGCTGTAATAAACACCAACTCAGATCCCTGCTCTTTAAACACCCATAAACTTAACCGGGTAGAGCTACAATCATATTTCTCTAACACACACACACACAGAGACACACACACACACACACACACACACACACACACACACACACACAGACAGCCACATTAGGCAGTGGGCCTAACCGTAATCATACACTCCTATCAGAAACCCAGTGACCCTAGGCTCCCTGGAGGGCCCAGCTCATTCACACACTCACCGCCACACCCAGGCTGCCTATTTAGTGGTGTAATAGTGGGAGGCACCCGTTCAGCCACCCATCTCATTGTGCCCTCCTCCCACCGCGTTCCCCTCCACACACACACACACACACACACACACACACACACACACACACACACACCGACTCAGAGTCTCAGAAACAGGCCGCAGACCTGGATATCCCCACTGTATCTCTGTGCGGAAGGGCACACACACACACACACACACACACCAAATCGCCGCACAGACCCACAGACAGCACACACACTGATCTCGATCCAGGCTCCTCTCCACAGGGGGTTATTGTCAACATATGTAACTGTCACACACATAATGGTGCAGACTTTCCGGTCATTGTCACACACCCGTACCACAGACGGATTTAGAAAAGATCCTCTAACATTGTTGACAGTCGCTCAGGTCATTTCAAAATCTCCACTCAAACGTGTACTTTTTTTCCCCTATATTAATATTTTTGAGGACTGCTGTATGACGCCAATCCACTTTGCAGAGTTTGAGTAGTCTGTAAAGGGCAGGATAGAAATCAATTCCACCCTGACAAATGTAAATAAGGTCTTATCGGGCCAGCAATCGCGCATTGACTGCATCAAGCGAGCAAATGTTCCACTCGCTTGCCTGTCATTTAAGAACATCACTGGATCACACTCCCATATTTTGCCCCGAGGGCACCAATTTCACCATCACATCTGCGTACACACAAGCTCCATAAAAAAAATGTGTGGGTATGCATGTGTATGCAAGTGTGTGCGCAAACTGTGCTGCGCTGTGTGTGTGTGTGTGTGTGTGTGTGTGTGTATTTGTATGTGTGTACGTGTCGGGAGCTTTCATGTTCGCTTGTGGACAGCATCACTTTACATTTATTGAAATGAGCAACCGTCTCAGGGGGGGCTCGCACAGAGCTGAGGCCTGCAGCCATGCTAGCATCTATCGACTCCCCAGGATTAGAGCCTGGTGGAGAGGCAGCGGCCCGCTCCCCTGTGCCCAGCGGAGGTGACCTACACCACCCCAAAGTTCAGGAGGGGAGAGCTCGCTCGCAGCCGGACGAGAGAGAGAGAGAGAGAGAGAGAGAGAGAGAGAGAGACAGAGAGAGAGAGAGAGAGAAGACGTGTGGGTGTGAAATGATATGGAACACACATATATTTAGGGCAACCCCCCACCCCCCCCACCCCCCAAAAGGCCCAGTCACATCAGACAGTCCCTAGACGAGCACAGGCAAGTATGCAACGGTCAATTAGGGAGGTGTGTTGTGTTTGACAGGTAAATCAATGAACAAAAAAAAAAAGGGGGGGGGGGGGTAAACAAAAACGCCCACGTTTCGATTTATAGCACACTTTTAAAACGAGTTGAAAATATGATCTGTACTGAAAGCAGAGAAACACATTTCTGTGTTTAGAGTATCTTTATGTATAGTTTGACTGCTCTTCAGCGTGCTTGGCAAAGAACAAATTGAAAGTGATGGATAACACATGATGTGTACGTATCGCTCATCCAAGTATTGCACGATGAACAAACTTTCCGCCATCTTTCACATATTTGTTTCATACAGTATCTTATGATCTGCGGACTGGGGCCTGAGTCTATAATGACTGGTTTAATTGTCTCTTTTGAAGTAAGACAGAGTCAGATATTTCTCAAAACATATACGTTTACTTCATAAAGTCCGGAAAAGCTTGCTCTGATCCCACGCTGAGGCCACTAATTGTGTTGAGAAACGCAAGGACCTGTGTTCAAACAAGGCCATCCATTACAGAGTGGCAGACAGGGATATAGTCTGTTGTTTCAAGATGATCGGCTAGTAATTAAGGTTCAGCGATTTTAATTGCTTCTTTTGTTCCATCAAAGCAATGGCCTTTGAAGTTACAATTAACCGGGGGATTCCAACTTTTTTTTTTTAGCTCATCCCTTTCCCACCAAAAACAAGGAAGATGCTAAATTCCCTCTGAAATTGAAATTGGTCAGTGCTACCTGCTACAATAACAACCCCACATACTACCATCGAAACATCTGTGAAAAAGGCCAGGGGGCTGCATATACAGAGAATAGGATAATCAAGGGTTTGAGCGAGGGAAGAATGGACTCCTTAAGTCCTGAAGTGGCTATCTTCCCCCCTCTGAGTGGTATCATCATCCTCATCACCACAGACGCTCTTTCTGCCTTGGAGAGGTAAAGTAATTGGATTCTTTCCCACAAATAACGCCTTCACCCTTGAGCTTAATTAACCAGACAGCTGGCAGGGCCAGGGTCCATTCTCCCATCCAGCCCGCTGAGGACAGACTAAAGCCGGGCTGTTATTGCCCACCCACCAACCCTACATCATATTTGCCTGGTAATACACTGTTGTGTCACCTCTGTGTGCGTTTGTTGGGAAACATAGATCTGGAGGAGGATCTTATACGTTTATTCTCACGATAAATGCAATAATATGAGATGCAGTGAAAAATTTATTTATTGAGAGTCATTCTATGTGTGGCGTGGACCTAGTGGAACTGTGCATTTTGGCATTTTATCCAACATGCTTTGTTTATTCTTTAGGCATGTATTGCTTTATTCACCAGCAAATGAAATAAGCGCAGGGTAACATGTGTGATATGAATTGAAACTCTCAAACCCACGCAGTCTTTTGAAGCGTCGTTTGGCTCCACAGAAAAACCCCATGAATGGCAGTGGTCAATAATCGTAACAAATACAGGCTTTGAAAACAACTAACAACAAACAGTCGAAAACTCCCCAATCTATCACAGGTCAGCCAACGCCACCACAGTGTTGGTCAATGCATTAACGAGGTAAAAAAAAAGAGCAAGTAACACCAATTTAAGGGGGATGGCTCAGTGTGGTCGGCGGATTTAAGGGGTCTTACTTTATTACCGTGGGTGTTGTTTTATGGCAAGGTGACGTGGGACTCACACTGCATCTCAAGCCCCTTCACAACGCCACCACGCGTATTATAACTCTTCCTAAGGTCCTTAGGGCCACTTTGTGTGAGGAGTTGCCATTTTGCTGTCACCCCCCCCCCCCACACACACACACACACACACTTCCCCAGTCTCTAAAGCTCAGTGTTTGTTGTTCCATTCCCCTCTATGTCTCCCTGAGGAGCTGCCTCATTTTAATATAAATAGAACGCTTCATCATGCAGTGGCACAAACCTTCCCATGTTGCATTGCTCCGGTGGCATTAGCAGCAGGCAGAGGACATGCTGAGGGGACGAAGGCACTGGTGCGCAGGGAGGCAGACAAAAGTCAACGCGTTTGATTTTTGGGGTTTTTTGGTTTCGCCTGACCACTCTGTGAATTAACATCTATCCGAAAGAGAATGTGTTTTAAATAGCTCAGCAATAAGACTATTAAACACCCTGTATTCAGGGTAAATGTACCATCTGGTATTTTAAGTGTTACAGGGTCCAGGACGTTTTATACATTTTGAGTGAACATGTGAAGACTGCAGGGACGGCTATCCACAGCTTGAAGCATGTATTCTGGGGTTGATCATCATCGTTTTGAAAGATCCCATCTGGCATGAAGCCCACACATTTATAATTATCTAGTCCTACTCACTGCATCAATTACCAAATAAAGCAAACATAATCCAAATAAGTAAACTGTAAAAAAGAAAAGGATGGACATATCTAGAATGAATTCATCTTTGTTTCTCTCACAAAAGAAGGGAAAGGCTCCCAGATCTAAAAGAGCCGACTTCTTAGTGGCCCCTGCTAGACGGTCCGCTCTCAGTCCAATCACAAGCGCACAGCTGTATCCCAAATACCGGCGAGATCATTTAACGAGGGATGTGTGCAGCCCCTCACGACTTGGGATTTCGGTGCTCTCCTCTGTTGTGGTAAAGAGGCAGCCAAAGGGCCTGCGGGGCTAGGACAGTGCCTGGGGCACTAGCTGCCAATACCCCTCTGCCCCGAGAACCACTGATTTGCGGCTTCTGATCGGAGCGCACCTAAAGCCAGCGCCATTGACTAATTGCGCTTCATCTGGACCCGGGGATCCATCTTGGCTAACAAGAAAGCACTAGAGGTCTTCATTTAGCTATCAAGCCTACTCCCCCTGGGGGAGCTCCCAGTGCAGCTGCTGTCCTCACCCCTTCTACCAATCAACACATCAAACGCCAGGCCAAGCAATTCATTTTCCTCCCTCCCTGCCTCCCTCCCTGCTTGCCTCCCTCTTTCCCTCGCTCACTCGAGAGGGGAAGCAAAGTTTGAGGATGGAGGAAAACCCAAAGAGCAAAGCGAAGCACAGCAGTGCATACTGAGCGGCAGCTTTAGCCCCAACGCTGCGAGCGCTTTGGATTTAGCAGGATATTTATTCCTTTATATCTGAACAAAAGAGATTGCACATGGCCTCCTGCGCCGGGCACAGTCACTCTTATAAATCTGAGAGAAACTAGCCAGAATTTAATGAAACTCACATCATGAACCTTCTTCCCAATTTTGGAAATCTTTTATTTTTTTTTTGTAGCAATGATATTTTCCATATGGTATCCATAGTTTATTACAGAATTCTGATCTGATGGCAAATTGTGTTATTGACTGATTAGACTTAAAAGCCTTTGTTTAAAATTGGCGTAACATCTATCTCAAATAGATGTATTCTATTTTATTTTTTGTCTAAAAATACCTTTGTTAGGTGGAATTATGCATACAAACATACTCATATCTATATGATACCAAGTTATACTGTTGCTTTATCTTTGTTTTACAATACAACACAAACATTCCATATTCAACAGAGGGTTTTTGGGCACTGGATTCAATCAACATTTTTTTTTTTTTGTCTCTTAATTGTTGGCAAATGATAAAAGTTATGTAATGAGTTTGCCCACCAGTATTCCTCTGACTCTCTCATCCAAGATAATGACAAAAACTGCCTGGCTTTTGCTTATTTTAAATTAAAAGAAGCAGCCTACTAATATTCATAGAAGTGAACTTCTCTTTCCCCCTGTAGACAAGGGCTCATGTGTTTATTAAAAGCAATATTTAGTGTATGCCTTGATTGGATTCTTAATTACGTCAAAATTACCATAGTGAGACAAAAATAATTTGACTGCTCTCAGAGAGATGATGACATGGAGGTAATTAATCCCTGTAATATTATACATTTGGTAAGATGATTAGGAATCACTGATATTCAGTGCCACTCATATAGCCTAAATGTACAGGTTTCTTCCACAGGTGGTTCTGAGGGTGCAAACCCAGTGTTACTGAATTTTAAATCTTTACATTAACGTGTAAATCCTTCATATGAAAAAAATACATATATAATTCCTTTGTCTGTTTCAGATAAAATAAGAAAATTCAGTTTTTCAAATATATGAATTGTATTTATTTTTGTTTTCACCCTTTATATTATTATTGATCTCAAGAGATTTAGAACACCATCCCAAAATAAACCTTATAATATGCATGGTAACAACAATATTACCAAAATATGTTTGGCATTACCTGATCTCTGCAGTGTTGATAATCTACCATCCAAACAAAGTGGAACAAGGCCATCACACACTGATCATGTATAGTGGGTTCTTAACTTGAATTAGTCAACCATCTGCAATCGTTATTCTCTCCTAATAGTCCTATCATACACTCATACACTTTCAAAGGACCTCACATCCATAGATGTCATTAGCCAGGTCAGTGAGCAAACCAACCATCCACATATCAATATTATAATGCATGATGGGCATGAGCTGTAACGTTCGTGACATCTTAAATGTCATGTTAATAACGCATGTTAAATAAGATATTATGAAGCACGTCGGTTACTTTGCTTAATTTGGGTCGTTTCTATGTCAATCAATAGACCGGTAAAAAATGTCAATACATGTAAGTGTGAATTGATTCGTCTTAGTTATTATCATATAAAGCAGCTTGGTAAATTTGCAAATGATTATCAGCGACACCCTTCAATGTCTGACAACCTGCTACGTTAGTTACAAGCCTTTATGTTTAAAAATTTCCCTCTACATCCAAAGAACGCATGTTGTACAGGATATCCTGCTGTAACTATATTCACCCTCGACTTTAATTATAAACAATGAACCTCCTGAATTCAGCAGCAATAGTGTTGTGTGGCTGGCAGGAATGACCTTACAAAAAGCTACTGTGTCAGAGTAATAACAAATGATGTGGCCGCAATATTACCAGTTGTCTCTGAATTTGCACTGATGACAGGAAATCAAATGGTGCTCCTGACGAGAGACACAAACATGAAATACTTATCAAAGATTGTTTTACTTAAATGTTTAAATGTGTGTGCGTGCATGTGTGTCTGTCTGTGTTTGTGAGTGTGTGTGTGTGTCAATGGAGAAGTGTGTGTCATCCACAATTTTTCTAGGGTTAATATGACAATATTCAAATGTTTAAAAAAATTCTATATAGCTGGTGGCAGACGTGGGTTAGAGTTAGTAGGTGTGGGGAATACACCTTGGTGAGAGTTGGGAAATCACCATAAAAAAAACTCTTTTGATGGTTGACACCATTGTGATACTAGACTGTGCATTCTGTGCACTGGTTAAACTGGTACTTTGTCTATCGGTTATATAAACTGTGTTTATGACTGCACTTGCATTGCTCTATTGCAGCCACAAGCCCCCATGACCCCCTAGCTCAACACCTTGATGATGCTAACCAACAATTCCACAGTCCACCACATTAATTTTCCACACCTTTCCCATGCAGATTTAGCATTCCTAATCACTCAGCTGACCCTCTCCATCCCACCCATGGGTGGTTATAAGACAGAGGAATAACACCCAAATTCCCGTTCCGTCCAATAGAGCAGAGCGGAGAGCACCGCCCCGCCTCGACCTCCCTAACAAGATGAGCTGTTTTCCATGTGGGCCCCTTAATGCCACTCTGGGCTTCCAATCTGCGGATCCCCAGTGTGTCACAGTGAAATCGTAGCCCCAGCTTCCCACCTGCTTGTTGATCTTCAGATTATAGGCCGACAACAGGTTCCCCCTTAAACCCTAGGTGAGGAAAACCCCAGTGCGATATTGAGATGTATTCCACTCTCTCTTGTTCTCTCACTCTCTCTCTATCACTCTCTTTTCTCTCTCTCTCTATCTCTCTCTCTCTCTCCTGTCTCAGTCTGCCTGTCCCTCTCTCTATCCCCACCCATGGCCGTGCACAAGTGCTCGCAGCTGCCGCCACCAGCGCGCCACTAAGCAGGTTTTAAGACCGGTCCCAGTCGAGTCGTCTCTCCTCCAACCAGGACTCAGAGCCCTCGATCCAGACCTTTTTAAGTGATCATCCTTGTATCATAACAGATTAAGGGCTGCTGCTACTCCGGATTAGGTCTAATCTAACCTTTATCCGCTCCCATCTTCACCTGAAACTTGCGGGGACCAAGAAGTCAATAGCCGGGGCCCGTGATTTACAATGACACTGATCTTCCTTTGCGCTGTCTAATTATCCGGATTAAGAAAAACACTTTTGAGTAATTATTTTCACATTGGATAAACATTAGGCTTTCCTGGATTTAGCTGAGCTTTCTACCAACAAGGAAGAGAGCTCCGAACAGGCTTACGAGCGCGTAACCGGCAGATGGAGATTCCCTCCCTAATAAGGAATAACCAACAAACAGACCAAGTGCAACAGTTGGAAAACCAAGGAAACTGTCGTTCTTTTGGGTTTCAATGGAGGGGCATTTTCCCAGTGCGTGTAACTTGTGCACAAAGACATGTAAATGCAATGACGCCTCTGTTCCCAATACTGTTCACATCACACTAGAGGGAGATATGGCTGGAAAGCTGCACATGGTAAACACATATTAAGGGCAACTGAGGACATTCTGAAATTTCAGAAGTATATTTCAAGCTATGTAAGAAATATATAGCCAGATATAT
>JAVQIZ010014735.1:0-14622 GCA_036023535.2 Galaxias brevipinnis | reverse complement strand
ACACTCTCCTAGCAATGCCAGAGAGTTAATTAAAAGCAGCCAACATGAAATAAATCTAAATCTGAGAAGAAATGAAACATACAGTACAAATTGAATTCCTACGTCAGGGGGTTTTGGGTTTGGTGGAGCCAGGAAAAGGGAGGGTGATAAAAAAATGAATATGCAGTGTGAGAGAGGTGTGAAATGAACAGAAAAACAGGAGCACACACACTAATGCCTGCCTGAAGCCACTAGGAAGAGAGGGAGTGCCATACTGTAGGGGGATGGGGGGATGGGGAGGGGGGGGTTGTTTAGACCCAGGCGGAGGTGACATTAGATGTGTATCAGACTGAAAACTCCCTTACTCGTTGACAAAACTCTCCAACCAGTAAGCATTAAAGCACTACTGGCCCACCTCCCAAGCACTAATCCCAGCCCTGTTGTACTGTTGTACTGCTGTGGCCCCGGGCTGCTTTACGGCTCCTCCAGAGCACTCGGGAGTCCTCAGTTGTGGCTGGAGATCATGCACGGGCTAATTTGCATCAACCGCACGTTACAGTGAATTTGGCTCACTGACACTGATGTAAGCTTTGCCTGAAACAGTCAAAATCCCAAGTTGGCACTGTTATCAAAGAAAACGCAGGATTTCAAAAAAAAAATGTGCATCGAGAGACACGCCTGATCATATACTTGTAAAAGCCAGGGAAAGCTTGTAAAATGTGTAGACGCATTAAACCCTATCAAATCCCCTCAGAAAACCGTTCTGTGGTTACAGCGTTTTCGAGATGTTTCAAGCCGACCAAGGAAACGACGCTCCCACTTGTTCCATGTCAAAATAGATATTTCTGGTCCTCCCCAGGCCCAAGAGTGTAATGGTGAGTATTCCTGAGCACTCAGGTTGTCCATCTGCCGGCCAGCACTGCCTGGGACTCCGTTGGGGATCCTCTTTTGCTTCCCTCCTGTCTCCCTTCAGTGTCTCTCCAATTAAAAGTTACACATCAGACTCCAGCCGTTGCCAGACTCCAGATGGCTGGAATGGTGGAGCAAGCTTTTCTTCCGCTGCGTCGTCAGTAGAGGATTCAGTTACCTGTGTCTGCTCTCCAGAAGCACTGTGCAGTTGGGTGGTCGGCGCATACTTTGGGGACAGAAGAGAGTTTCATCAAGACTCCTAATTATGTCTCCTGTACTGCACTTACAGTGCACTGCTCTGAGACAGTTTCAAGTCAATATGGGGAGTCGATGTAGACATTATTATGGGAAAAATAGTGTAAGACACTTGTTTTCTGTAAGTAAATATTGATCGTTGTTCTACATGTTTTGAAACTAGACGATACTGTGAATACTAAGTGTGCTAAAAAACGTCTAAAAATCAATTTTGAAGTTTGGGATTTGTGATAAAACCACGTTTGGAAAATGTTTGTTCAGTTACTATCAGTTCAAACTAGCTATACCTTTTTATACAGGCTTTGTAGGAAGGAAAATAGGGCTAGAACATAGCAACTGTTAGCAATGGTTGCCAGTGACTGAGCCGGCAACAAGAAAAACAGGAATTTTGGGGGTTCTAAAATCATTAGCAACTGCTTCCTTCGACTGTTTCACCACGGCGGTTTATTTGCGGCTTAGCGCTGGGCACTGACACGCATGTAGCAGGCAGACCAAAAGATCACAGGGACGACATGTCAGCCTTTATTTTACGGTCACAGGGTATATAGCGTGAGCAATCCCACATGCTTAAGTGTAGTTGACAGGTAAATCCCATGGCTGAGCATGTCTGCTGGTCTCCCGTGTCTCTGGTGAAAGTCTTTCTGTGTACGGACGGACCTGACACGTCTCCTGAGGCCACACGACTGCAACTCTGGCGAAACACAGCCACGGAGCGTCCGACTGAGACAATACAAATGGATCATCTCTGGCCACAGATAGGTTCCCTTGCACAACAAGACGACTACTCGTCAATGTTTGTGAAAAAAAGAAAAAAGAAAAGGCAGATGCCTCTTATTGTAATATTGTTATCACTTCCAAATCCACCCTGCAATTAAGAGCACTCCAATGTGGGAGACAATAAGCTGCCCAACTTGTGTTTCTCCATATTATTATTATAGGTTGGCAACCAGCTATCTCTGCGACGCTCCCCATGTTTGAATGTCAGCCTCGTTTTTCAGCAAGGCTTTTTTGTTCCAGTAAAATCAGACAGGCAGATCTAATGAGAAACATATCTGCCAATAACCCATTTATTCAACGCGACAGGGGAATTTCGACAGCATTTTCATCCAACTGCTTCTTGAGCTGCCGTTCACTCAGACTGTGCCAGAATAGATGGTGACAGAACTTGAGAGCACTGGATGGCCAAACAGAATATGACTGTGGTAGAGCGATTACCAACCCTGCCAAGAAATAACGCACACATGGCCTTCGGAGAACGCAAACTGGATCGTCTTCTTAAACAGTAGTACCAAAAAAATAGATTGAATCGGTTAGTAGTTATAAGTGACTGACAATAGAGTCTAAATTCAATTACCTGGAATGCTCAGATGGGGGGGGCGAGGGGGTATGACTGTATCCCTAAACCATGTAACGTCTGACATAAGCTTTACACACATTACGCCCTAGCCCTCACAACTGGTACTTCAGGACTTGAACTTGCTTGCCTTGCACTTACAGCATGCATAGGAGTATTCTGAAGAAAAGTAAGGAATCCAAATCAGGCCTGCATATGGTACGAAGGGACCGATGATTGACTCAGCCCGATTGGACTTTCCCCAACACCGGCTTTACGGCTGCAAGTCAATACATCTCCACAGGTGTGATGACCGTTTGTCGTCCTCACAAACAGGTGACCCGAAGTCATCTGGGGGATATTACGTGTCGATGGCCACCTCTTTGTTGGAGCTCATTACCTGTGGAACGCGGCCTGGCGGTGCGCTGAGTGGGTGAGCTGCTCTCGGCACCTCTGCGTGCCCGCAATAAGTGCTAAAGCAGCACGCAGGCCGACGGGTGAGAGTACGGGGTGTTAATTGAGAGACTAATGGTAATTGAGAGCATGTACCACCTCTCTGTTAAATATGGCTCAGGTGGATCTGTCCAATCCACAATGCTGGGGGCCTCGGACTTCTATTGTCGCGGGGACATCACCCTTTTCCACATCCTAATGGCTAAAATGACACGTGGGCGTTGGGTATACTAGGGATTTTGCAAGTGGTTGTGTTATGGTGGAAAGCTATTTATCCATATTATGGCCTTGATGCTGGAAATAGAAAGATTCTTGAGGGCAAGTGATACCTTTAGGTTTTGATAAACTGGAAAAACCTTCAAATAGGAAGACTAGAGAAACGACCGCTACTGAACTGCATTCTTTCCATTATGCTATTACATATACTGCATGAATATTATTGTTTTTACAGGGTCATTTTTATAGCCTGTGCCAATCAATACAATAACACAATGAATGACACTGTGACCTATATTAATATTTAAGCCCATTCCAGATAATACACCTATACATGTTGGCATGACAAGTCAGCGCTAAGCCAGTGAAAGATATTGAGGAAAGCTCGAACAATATCAGTTGATGTTAAATGTCATGTAAACCCATTGGCTTGGGTTTGGGAATACGTTTCCACTGAACAATCAATTTCGCAGTGTAATAAGCTTAGTCTAATGTTACATTGCACATACGGTGCCCTGTTGGAGAGGTATCAGTGGGTGTAAAAATCATGAGAATGAATATGAAATTAGTACGCATACTGAATGTGCCCTCATTGAAAATACATGCTATTCTTTGTCACTAAATGTACCACACTCATGGTTTTAGATCATATTCAAAGTTAAGAGCTAATGTATAAATGCTCATCTCCCAGGCTCAGAAATCTGCATTACAAACAAATGAAGTAGCAAAATGCATTTCCATAGTTTAACTCTATGAATCTATGAAAGATAAACTGTATACAAACGGAGCATTCAGTCGCATTTAGGACTGATAGACAACATCAGAAAAGACTGACAGAGGGAAATATTTAAAATTCAAATTATTTCTCGAGTGTCCGCACAAAGAAGTGAAACTTAGCGATGAGTATGAGATTGCAGCAGGGAAAAGAAAAAAAACCCTCTAAAGCAATGAATGGGCTCATCTAAGATCCAATCTACCGGTCTGAAAGAAAAGAATGCAGAATAGTGCTTTTTGTGGGGACATATTTTAGTCCTCTATTATTCCTAGACCTACAGAGCTCAGCAGAAAAAACAGCGCCCGCCAACTAATCATTGTTACCAAATCAAATCCATTCAATCCACAGATAATGAACAACCACTGCTAAATTATATATATTTACTGTGCTTGTCTCTTCCAAAGGAAGCGCGGATCCTTTGTCATGCCGGTGTGCACAGGAGGTCACCGCAAAGTCATTCGTCTCTGTTGAGTTCGAAATTAACTCCTGCCTCCGCACCATTCCACCTAGTAAGGGTCCCGCTACGCCACTGGCCTCAAAGGCTAGCTGTGCGCGGTGAACGGTAATAGCATGGTGGAGGCTCTGCGACTCCAACAAACTAGCGTTGAGCCGATGATGTGGCACGCAGAGGGGGGAAAGTGAGCCATCCATTCCCTGAAATGTGGGAGCGGAAGCAGCATAGCATATGAACCTAACTGATTTGTTTGACACCCTAGAGTGTTGGAAATCGGGGAAGGACAAGTGTACGCACAATGAATCTCCAACTAAAGAGAGGCTGTACAGTGGTCAGGGGCAATGCCCTGTTGACAGCAATAATGACCCTAGTTTTGCAATGACACTTGTATTCTCTTTGGATTTCCCAGAAGTGCCATATCCTACGAATCGTTTCATATATATTGCATGCTAGGGGGCTGGCTGATTCAGTAGCGTGAAATGCAGCATGCACTGGAATCTGAAAATAAACCGGAGAAAGCCACTGCTTTATTTTACGGCCAATTAAGTCTTTGTCATAATAAATATGACACCTCTCACATGGAAGTGGCTGAACTCTGGGAAAAGGGGGGGGGGGTTAAACATGACGCTCGCTCCGACAACAGAGGTAAAAGGCTTCCCCGGGCAAGGCAGAACATGAAGGAGGATGTCTGCATGTTGAATAAACATGGAGGCCAATAAGCAACCTCTGAGAACAGCCAGCCAAAACAAATCAAGCACACGAGAGGATGATCTCTCTCGTCTGAAAACAGCCATAACAGACTGTAAGCCTGTAATCAAGGCTGTTTTGCTTTGTTTGAACTAAAGAGGACGTGAAATTCATTGCCGTGTTAATGGGACTCTTGCCTCTATTCTGAGGGGCCTCTCACACATTTTTTTTGCTTGAAATGGATCCTTGGCACAGGTCTTTGGCAATTTCTAAAAATGTCAGAGACCACTTAAAGTGCTCAGATTTCCTGTTCTTTTGGGGATTGCGTCACATTGTTTGCATTTTGTAAGCAAGGTACTCAAGTACTCGAAGTGTAATTAAGTAGTGCAGGTGAAACTACAGCAGAGTTTGTATGGGTCGGTCTGAAATTTCTTCCAAAAAAGGGCAAATCTGCGCAGTGAATGCATCATAATTTACTTACCACCATACTTGCCAACGATTTCCACGGCAGACTCACAATTTCCATTGCCACAATTCTCAATCAATACGATTTTTGAGGTCTCAAGGTTGGCAGGTATGCTTACCACTGCCATACATTATTTAGAATAAGTACCTCAAAATGGATCCAGGAAACGACGCATTCTGATAGATGAAAACCACAGAAATGTGTCCGGAGGGCATGAAAACAATTTCTGACAATATCAACTGTGGATTTAGGGTTACAAATGTTGGCATGCGCGGTATGATAATAGAAGGCCGAAACCATTTATTAACTCATGTATACAATCTTAGGGTAAAAGATATGTTTGAGCTAAACCAGCAAAATAATATCTTGAATTCTATGCCACACCAAATTGAACTTAACAGTTTTCCACCATCAAATCAAAAGATAGTAAATAGCTGTTGGATGTGCATTGCTAATGATAACTGTATCACATGAAGTTTGACTGTTTCCCTGTAACAAATTGCAAATATTATAATTGTAACGAGCAGTAAACCTTGTTTCACCATTAACTACTTCACACAACTTTTCATCTTCTGGTATTTTCTCTATATATTACTAACATATCTGTCTTAAGATGTCAAATTATTCAATCTATTTCTTGTATTATATCTTAGGTGTTAGGTGTCCAGCAATGTCTTCACAAGAAAGAATACAGTGTTCCCCTATCTCCACACATATAGCAGTCTAGCTATAGCGCCACGTGTACCTTTTCGACTTCTATATATTTCCCTCTCATCCACACACCAGCCTAGAAGGATCCATTTTCTGAGCTTGGCTCTTGACTGTGTGGCCTTAGAGATTCTGGTGGAAGGGATAATTGTTGTCTTTGGTGGACTGTCGCTTTGCTGTAGGGACTCACCTGAAATACACACAGCACTCTGCTGAGAAAACAACACTACAACACTAATTGGGCTCCCAGCAGGGAATCAGGAAATGGCTGCAAACTCGTACCTGTTTTCAGAGGCGGTGAAGATGAAGGGGGGGGGAATGTAATGTGAAACGAAATACCGCGCGCTCCTCTTGCTCAGTGATGAGAAAAGCGGTTCTACAAATAGAATGCATTTGGATTCATCTGCTTCTCCCATCAGCTTTGAATATGCTTTAGCTCCTTCTAAATCACCACATACCTCATAGGATGTGCACTGAATTGCATAATGTGCATTTGCACTCGGCACATTACATGGTTCAAACTACTGTATATGTTGATACACTTCGACAGCACAAACACTAGATGTGTTGTCACCAAACAGCGTATGGCAAAAGCACTTTTAAACAAGGTCACTTTGTGAACTATTTTGACATTAGGTGTGGGTAGCACAATCCCTCCCCTTCGCTTCCCTAAGAATTAGTATGCTGAAAGCAAATATTTAGTACCAAATGCCTTCAACGTGTCACTCAAATACTTAGCAAATTTCCCTCCGGCCCTAGGCGACACTATACGCTAAAAACTGCTGCCCGATGACATCGGTTATTCCCAGCGAAACCTCTGGTTGAAACGCAGGTCATTGCAGCTTCGCATTCCTAACCTTACGTAACAATTCTACGGAAAAAATCCTCCTTGACAGACGCACCAAGTCAATCGAGCGACGGAAACACCTTCGAACAGACAAACCAATCGGGGCAGAGAGTAGTGTCGAGAGTAGAAGGACAAAGCCGAGACGCCAGTGTGTTGATAGCACTGGGGCCTCGCTAGGGCTAATGTGCTAATTAAGTGGCTGAGGAGGTAGCTTGCTGTGGGGCCGCTAATTGGCTAGCGAGAATCGTCAGCACATCCAGGATTCTCAGCATGCGCCTGGAGCCTCTGGACGCTTCATCACCGGTGGAAGGGACGACAGAACAGGAGGGCCGGGGAAGGCGAGCTGGACAAACGTTGACTTTCGGATGTGCTGCATGCACCGTCTGGCTGAGGAGAGGCGACTGCTCTCTAGGCATGTTGCCGGCGAGTCGACAAATCAAGGTGCTTTGCCAATTTGGTGTTGACGCGTGGCAAGGCCTCGGTCTGTGAGGTGCGACGTGAAAAGGGGTCGGGGACGATACAGCCCGTCGTCCTGTGTTTGTGCTTGAATGAAAGAGGATAATCTCTCTCATTGAGCCCACACCTTCCTTTGTATATATTTCCAGATTGTAATACTACAAAGGATATAACAAGGTCATTGGCTTTGAATTTAGGAAATTATGTTTTTATAAAAATGTTATTAAAATTCACCCTTATCCTTCAGTAAGTAATGAAAAGTGAAGTTTAATATAATTTTTGGTAGCAGAACCCTTGCTCTTTGTCAACGGCTCTGCTGCTCGGTAATGAATGTGGTCACCACTGCCTTGAAACTGCAAGGAAAAGGAAAGCGCCCCACACGCTCCCTCTGCTGTATGGAACACAGATGAAATTAGCTGGGCCGCCTTTGTGCCTGCCTGTGGACTTGTTTGGTTTGGATTGTTTCGGTGCGTATGTGTCTCTCCCTCTCTCCCCTCCTTTCACACTCAGAATCAGCAGGTCCCTTCGGTAAACAAGGCAGAGTGATTTTTGGATTTGCATATTCCCGAATAAATTATATTGCATTTGCGCGATAAGCAGGGCGCTGATGCCGGTATTTTTTTTTTTTCTCTCGCTCTCCTCTTTCCTTTTCCTCAGCATTCACGCATGCTGCCGCGCATTAACCCTGATCATGAGGGACCAGGGCGAGTGAGAAAGCACTATTCAGAATTCATGTTTTGGGGAGTAGAAAAGCACGCGGCCGGCCCCTGGTGGGCCCTGGGCTGCCGACTGTGCGGATAGTTAATTCAGGGTTGATAATGATGCGCGCTCATGCCCGCCACCAAGGACAGGAATGGCAGCCACGCTCGACAGAAAGGGGAACAGAGGGAAGAATAGTGAGAGGAGGAGGAGGAGGAGGAGGAGGAAAAAGGAAGGGTATGCAGAGGAGAGGGGAAGGCATGGAGAGGAGGGGGAGAGAAGAGATGGGAAATGGTAAGTGGTGAGAATCTGTTGGTGGTGAAAAAGCAAAGAGGTGAGGGTGGGCGGGAGCAGGGAAGGGAGGATGACTAGAGGAGAGAGAGAAGAGGTACTAGAGAGCAGAGAAGAGCTGCCACGAGCCCTCCACGGTCGAGTAGCTCGCCTATGAGCAGAGCTCAGAGGAGTATGGTCCAATAGAGGAGGTTACGCGGGCGCGTGTCTGTGTGTGTGGGGGTCTGTGTGTCATAGGGGTCGTTCGTAGGGGGGGGGTTGCACTTGTAGCCGGATTCATCTGCATATCTGCTCTATTTTAATTGTGCGCCCCTGAAAGCTAAATGAAGTGGCCGACCATAGGAAGGAGAGAAATCTCTTCATTATAGCCCCATGTAAGCTTGATCTCCATCCGTTAAGCTGATGCCCCTCTTTACCTCCCCTCTCCCCGGGTTCCATGGGAGAATCGGGCTGGTGGTATTTTGGCAGGGAAAAGGAAACTAGTGGAGGGCAGGGCCATGAATATTCCAAATGACTAATGTTGCACATGCTTATTTTTGACATATCTGGCTTCCGCAGGGAAATAAAACCCTTCTAATGCAGGGGGACCATCTGTTATCTGTTGCTGGTGTTTCAGAGCAGGCACCGGGCGTGCACACATTCACTGAAACACACTAGTGTGCACACCGAGCTACAAACACACACACACACACACACACACACACACACACAAATTAAAGCATGCACACATTCAAAAACAGAGGAAGGCACTACACCACAAGAGGAGCACACGCAAACTCACCCCCGTTCCATTGGGAGCAGGCACAGCCGACAGACACTAAACTCCCATACAAATTGCACACACTTTTTATTTATTTATTTTTTTTATTCAGTGTGTTTGTCAGATGCGTTGTAAATTTGGGCAATGGGGGTGACAGGGAGTGTACACATTTTTATGTCAGCCATAAATACAGGCAGCAGGTCTCACAGAGGGGTTGGGATGGCTGGAACAGAGCACGCTGGGGGAAGAATAAACGGATCACCTTGAAAACTAGACGCGACACGGACACTGCCTTCCCTATTCCGCCGCACGGCCACAAAGTGCGTTCTTGCCCGTGATTTCAATTTAAGCCCGCGACCAAACAGCTGCTGCTGAGACTCAATAAAGCAGACGTGTGTGTATGGATGGTACTCTTGTTTAACTGGAAGGACAACGCTAAACCAAACCCTACCATCTGTGCATAACCTTTCAGCACAAAACCATACGGAAATAGATAAGTCTGTATTAAATGTGCGACCAACTTACATTTTTGTAATAAGCAAGACAGGACAGGTAGAAAACCCCCAGTCATAACTGTTTTACTTAGAAGATCTGAGTTTGGTCAGAGAACCATATTAGTGATAAATAAATAGTGAAAAAAATCTGAACGCATAATAAAACCATATTAATATAATTCCCCGTCAAATATATATAACACCTTGCTTCCACAAGCACAACTTGTCATATTGTTCGGAAATAAAAAAATCTAAGGATTTTACAAACCGATCTCATCAAACCATACGCCAAATATTCCACTGGCTTTGGGGTTCGAGCACCAAAAGATGTATCACTGCACTGCGAAAGATCTGAGCCTGACCTGAAAGAACAAAGACTGACCAGAAAGGTAAAACATTCGAGAACCTGTGCTGACAGAGTTCCTCCCATGATCATCTACTTCAACCAAAGGCAGAGAAGGCAAACGAAACAAAGACCTTCGTGAACAGTCGGGTCATTTCCAATAATCACAACCGGTTGGAATTCTAACCAGGAAGTACACCTTATCCTTTGACAACCACGCATCTTGTTCAGAGTGGATAATTGCGATGACCTCGACCACAATTATAGTCTAAATGCTATTTTATAGACACGGAAAAAGGTTTGAAAAGTAATGGATAAGCTTCTAGGATTCCAATGGTTCTCAAATACATTTCAGATCTGGGGTTGTATTTGGGCGGTTCCCCTGATCTCTGGCCACTGTTTTGTACCTATGTGTTGAGGAAAGCGCTTTCTGACAGAAATGCTCCGTATTAGAATAACACATGTACAATCTCACACACATAAAAACAGACACGCAGAAACAGACACACCCCAAAAAAAGGCTACCACAGGATTAGTCAACAGCCTTGATCTGACGGCTATCGTCGCTGAGCATGACAGGTAGGCGGTACAGAGCAGGTTTGGGTGAGGGAGGGCGGGGTTGGGGTGGAGGGGGTTGGGGGGTTGAAGAAGCTACGGGGGGTGTGAGGGGGGAGTGGGGGGATGGGGGGGGTGCAGTGGCAAAGCGTAATGACTTACTGCCTTCGGCAGCCTTGATGTCAGGGTCTTCATCCGCGGGACTGCCGGGCGCGCCGCGCGTGCCTTTGATCTACAGACGCGTAATGGAAGGAGAGGGGGAGAGAAAACAAGGTCAGAGATCTATATGCTGAAAGGACCCCGGCTATCTCCTACATTAATGCAGAAAGCTATCTACTCCATGTGTCTACGTGTGTGTGTGTGTGTGTGTGTGTGTGTGTGTGTGTGTGTGTGTGTGTGTGTGTGCGCGTGTGCTGGTGGTCAGAGCGTAGGTGTAAATAAAATCCAGTGTCTGAATTTAAACGTATTAGTTCACGTTTAGGTATGAAACGTCCGTCAGCAGTTATAAACATAGGGTTTCCTGGAGAACTCCTGGAGGTTTGCCCTGTTTGTCTGCCCCGGAGGTCAGGAGACTGAATTCGACTGTGGGCGCTGTGTACAGAAAACACAGGGAAAAGGCCACACTCATTATATCTGAAGGGAGAGGTCATCTGAAAGGTTTCTCCTTGCTGGGCCCCTCTGTATCATAGGGGTCATAGGGATCCTTTGCACTAGGGAGGCAGGGTGCGGCAACGCTGAAAGCCCATTGCAGGTCGCTTACATGCTCTGGAACGGACAGCGAAGACAATGTGTGCACCTGACGTTGTGGTGTGCAGTGTAGCGTCACCGTTCTCAGGGGGGGCTGTGCTTCTCCTTTGATTGAAAGGCAATTTCATGATGCAAGACGTCACGCTAGGATGCTCGGATTCGCCAGCTCCTTTTGGCCGTCGGGAGCCCCCGGCAGAGGCAATGCAATTTTATGTAACATGTTTTCAGCTGGTGTTCAATTAGCTCGATCTGTCAAATCAAATTCAGCCCTCGCTCTGGGGGTCTGGGGGTTAGTGCAAAGACAATTACTGACTGTCTGTGTCAGTTCAAACTTTGGGGAGTTTGGAGCAGCAATCTGCTATCAAATATCGCACTCACTAAATATCTGAATATTGGCATTTCTTTGAAATGCAGCAACCTGTTATAAGGAGATTGGCCAAATGTGTAAGCAGAAGATGGTAAGATTGCAGTCGTATGGTACTGGTATATTTGTTGATGCTTTTGGGCAACCTGGGGGGGTGGGGGCAGATGGGGGTAGCTGTACCCACAATCAATATAACAGCATTTTCCTTACGTTTGGTTTAACCTAGCTCACTCTAAAAAATTTGATTGTTTGCTTTTTTTTAAATTTGTTTATTTTTATATAGTTTACTACATTTTCTTTTATCATACCATGCTTTCGTTTATCGAATACGTTTATTTTATTCAACAAACTGCTGAAACAAGCCCCTTGATAAACGGTTAAAACAGGTGTGGTAACGGTTGAGTACTAAATATGATGTATATTTCCAAAGAGACAACAAAGACAATTGATGTAATGTGCAAACTGCTATTGATGTACAGTCACGTGAAAACTGGTTTGCTATTCTCCATTAGTAACTTGATTTGCATTGGCAACTGTAAGGCCTGAACTGAAAGATTCAGTTAACCAAAACGCAACTTCTTAAATTTATTCTACAACAGCTAAGCATGAACAAACTACCCAATTGTTTTTCACATTCTAAATAGTGTGATGCAAAATGAATACATAAATTACTTCTTGAAAGTATAAATACTGTACCCGCAGTCAACCAAAACAATCACTAGACACAATAAAAAAAACGAAGGCACAGCAAATTTGGAGTCAATTATCAGGTGCACAAAAAATGGAGTAGAAAAAGGGAACGTTAACTAAAGGAGTTTTTATGTCAAAGCAGCTGCCTCCACAGCATCTCCACAGCAGACTAAT
Source organism: Galaxias brevipinnis (assembly GCA_036023535.2). Classification (NCBI taxonomy): domain Eukaryota; kingdom Metazoa; phylum Chordata; class Actinopteri; order Galaxiiformes; family Galaxiidae; genus Galaxias; species Galaxias brevipinnis. The sequence goes on along the minus strand of JAVQIZ010014735.1, from coordinate 1,967 downwards.
AAACGGCAGGACTTTTTTTCTTTCTCCCAATAGAGACATGCACCACTCCAACACACATCTCTCTCCCAGCTCTTGATTGTGGCAGCAAACTGGGGGAACATTCCAGGTGTAAAATGCTCCCGTCCTCAAATCATCCGGCACGAGAACGACGAGGCTGGCGCTGTAAAGAGTTCCCTTCGGAGAGTCCCGGTCCCCTTCCCCGGCCGCTGGCGGTTGATCCTACTCAGACATACAATGGGGCACCAGGGGTATGTGTCCACCGAGAAAGGGGATCCAGGAAATGGTAAAGGAGAGAACTCACCCGCGTTATTAAGATATTACTAAATCATTCATTAATTGGAAAGCCAGATTTTAATAATCAAAATGCCCCCCCCCCCCTCCTCCTACTCCTCATACCACCAGCAGAACCAGCATGCCCATGCCTCCTACCAAAGGGACTTATAAATATCTTATAAATACAGACTAATCTAAATAAATGGGTAAAGGCTCCCTGGGTGTTGGAGGCTATACCCATTTCACATCAGAGGAACTGATGCAATTAAAATATTATAGACATGTGCTAGAATCCAAATCACCTGAGAATCCAGATTTATGTAACATTTCATAGCAACACATCTAGAGTTTTTAGGTTTTTTTTGGGTGTGTGTGCAGGGGGGGGGGGGGGTGATGACTAGGAAGGGTACCCGGTCTCTCGCACAGTTTCTCTTCATGAGCTCTGGCAGGCCTGTATTCATGACAACCAACTGTGAGTGACATGGGCCTCCCCCTGCGTCTGTGATGTTCTCAATTCCTTCAGCATTCCGTTTGCTACGTGTATGTGTGCGTTGCTGAGTGTGACAAAGTTTGGCTTGCTGGAGTGCTGATGCATGTTTCAATGTTTGCTTGCATGTGTACATGGCTGAGCGTGGGCCGCTTGTATATATGTTTTCTTGGGTCGGGGTATGACTGTGTGCTCCCTGTCCCCAGCCCTGCTGTGGCTGGCTGTTGTGCTGTTTGCACGGGGGGCAGTGATTCCAGGCTCATGGCCCTGGGCCTCGCGCTCTGCAGGTCAGTGATGCGGGCCAGGGTGAGAGGTTGTGATGGATCTGTCACAGCCGTGCAGCCCTTGCCACTCTGAGGGATCGTACAGGCCGGGAGGCTGAAAATCCCACTGGACAGAGACGGAAGTCCAACGTAGCACCCTGTCAAAGATGGGATTTGAAGAGGAGCCTGCGATGGCTGACGTTGGACAACCTACTACTCGCAAGACCTTTCCAACACTTGATATTTCAACCTTTCTTTAGCTGCAATAGCTACAAAGAACAAACAGACTGTCTATTAAAGCCAGAATATTTAAAAGGGTCAGTTTAAACATACAATGTTCGTGTATGTCTGTACCATTGAGACAAGCTATTTTTGTGACCATTAAAGTTACAACTTTAGAACAGTTGTCCAAAACAAATCAACATAGCATTGGACAGGGAAATTGCCCACTAGTGCACGCTCAGCTCCACACGGCTGAAAGCGGCGTTTGTTTTTGTCCATTCGTCTTTTCTGCGGTTGCAGCCTATGCCGGATCCTCAAAAACAATGTCTGCTTTTGTGGGTCTCCTGCCGCCTGGGCTGAGAATGTCAACAACTCTAATGTACTGCATGTCTTCCATGCAACTCCACTTAGGTGGTGCCTGATTCGAGGAGCTGAAAACCCTCGCCTGCCTGGCAATGAAGTGGTTTGTTGATGCTGGCAGCGGTAAGGAGTGGATCGGGGCAGTGCAAAAAATTTTGATAGCGTAGACTCTGTGCGTGTGTGCGTGCGAGCGTGCGTGTGTGTGCGCGCGCACTTGCTTGTGAAGGAGTGTGTGCACTGCGAGAGGTAAAATAATGACAGGCGAAAGAGAGGGAGAGACAGAGAGAGAGAGAGGGGGAGGGAGAGAGAGAAAGAGAGAGAGATGGCTGGTGACGCAGTGACGAGGGAGCTGCCACAGATCT
>JAVQIZ010014733.1:0-38602 GCA_036023535.2 Galaxias brevipinnis | reverse complement strand
GAACAGAACAAACATAAATATACAGAACAAATTATATATCAAAAGCAAGGGTGAAAAGGTGGGATTTGAGGGCTGTTTTGAAAGATGTCAGGGTGTTTGCGTTCAGTACAGGCCAATTTCTAATCCTTCCTTTTCAACGTGTTGGAAAAAGTGGTTGCTGCGCAGCTCCAAAACCACTTAACCCTCAACAACCTCTACGAGAAATTCCAATCTGGTTTCCGGTCGTCCCACAGCCCTGTCCCACAGCCCTGCAACTAAAACTATCTGCTGGCAGCTGAAGCAGGCTCTCCATCCCTCCATATTCTTCTGGACATCACAACTGCATTTGACACCATCAACCACTCCATCCTCATAGAATGCCACCAGGACACCATTGGTCTTTCTGGGCAAGCATTAAGCTGGTTAAGCTCCTATTTGACAGACAGGACTGAGATTGTCTCTCTCAGGGGGGTGGGGACACACACCCGGTCAAATGTGGTGTCCCCCAAGAGAGCCCTGTTCATCTTGTGTCTACTTCCTCTTGGCGGGGTCACCAGCCAGTATGGAATATGTTTTTATTGCTATGCTGATAACGCGCAGTCATATCTGGAAACAGCACCAGTACTGCCTGCACAGACCATAACCCCTGCCTGGAGGAAATAAGGGTGTGGATGAATCAGAATTTCCCCCAACTCCAATAGCAGCAATTAAGGCTTTACTGATTGGTACCCCACACCACTCAGTACCTCACAATTGTTTTGCGAGCTTTCCTTCCTGCCTTTGGCAGCATAAACTGCGTTGCTTTTAGCCTTCATAATATATTTTTTAATTCTTCATATTTCTTTTAATATTATGTTTTCCTCATCTCGTGTAAAATATGAGACTTGTCCGTGTTTGTGATTGGTCGTATCGTGCAAAGACCTAGCTAGATTGAGTAAACCTGAGTTGATTTACCGAGTTGATAACCATCTTCATGGTACCACTCATGCATGGTTGCGGTTGTGAGGGTTAGTGAACCCAGATAATGAACACAGGGCTGGACTACCGCAATGCAGTCTTTACTGGGACCTCAGGCAGAAACCTCCAGAAACTCCAATACATCTAAAACAGTGCTGCCAGAATCCTCATGAGTGCGGAAGTACCAACATATGACTCCCATCTTGTCCTCTCTTTGCTGGCTCCCTGTCCTCTACAAAATCCAATTCAAAACCCTTATGCTGACATTGAAAGGCTCTTATGGCAATAACCCATTCTGCTTGCTGTTTTTTGTTTTTTGTTTTATCAATATTTTATATCTTTGTTATCTTTAAGTTGGTTTTAGTGCTTTGAGATTACTACAAATAATGAAAATTAGATTTGATTATTTTATGTGCATTTTACTAAGTGACCACTCAATTATGGTGTGCAGAAAAGCATCTCAGAATGCACATCAAATCTGGGCTACAACAGCAGAAGGCCATGTTGGGTTCCATTTCTGTCAAGAACAGAAAGCTGGGGCTGCAGTGAGCACAGACTCACCAAAACCTCGACAATTGAAAACTGGAAAAACGTAGCTGGTCTGAATCTCGATTTTCGCTGAGGCTCACAGATGGTAGGGTCAGAGTTTGGCTCCAACAGCATGAATTCATGGACCTGCCTTTGTTGTGTATTTTTCAATTAGAAGAAGTTACAACCCCATACAAAATATCCATCCATCCATCCATCAGCTATACCGCTTATCCTATGCAGGGTCGCGGGGGGGGCTGGAGCCTAACCCAGCCGACACAGGCCGAGAGGCGGGGTACACCCAGGACAGGTCGCCAGTCTATCACAGGGCCGACACATAGGGACAGACAACAACTCACACTCACATTCACGCCTACGGACAATTTAGAGTCACCAATTAACCTGGATGTTTTTGGACTGTGGGAGGAAACCTGAGTACCCGGAGGACTGCTACAATCTACTCTCTACTGGTATGTACATTCACAGTTCGTCATTTTAAGTCACATTCAAGTCAAGTTAAGCCTTTCCCATATTTTTGGCAACTCCCCAACATGCAAATTAGACATGCCCTTTTTCCAATCACCTCTGACCCATCTGTTCTCTGGGGCCTGCCTGTCTCATGACCTTTAAGAGTTTTACCCCACTTTACAACTAGCCCCATCCTTACACTTATCATAAACTAAGGAAGCAGAGTCAATTAACCATCCCTCCTTTTCTTTGTACATCTGTTCACCCCTAACATCTGTTAATCCCATAGTCAGGGTGACGAACAGTATGACAAATATTGCATTCCTACCAGGGCCTCTTACAATCATTAAGTGTTTTTGCTTCCCTTCTTCCTGTCTCCTTCTCTGTGTTGTTCTCCATTTGATGCTCTTAATTATCCTGTGTCCTGCTGCTTCTCGCCAAATACTTAAGCCCCCTTTTTCTTACAATCTCTCTCTCTCTACACTTCTCAATAGTGAAAACTACTATTAAACTATTGTGTGCTTTACCTACTAACCTTTAATATTGATTACAAATACTTGACTACAAAAAGAGTATCTACTTGTTTACACTAAATATACTATAATACCATGTACATTACCTATTTAGGTGTTATACTGTTATATAATACTTTAATATTAAAACAATAAAATTATTTAATATTTAAATCAGTGGGCAATGTTGAGAACTTCTAGGCCATGGCTCTTCAACTGCCCAATCATTTATCTCAACCCCTCCCATTGAATTTCAAGATAAACATAAAAAATAAATGAACAAATTGACCAGGCATTCCTTCCCTTGAGCACTGTCGGAACGGCCTACAGCTATACTGACGTGTGCACATCTAACCCTGCCTTGTTCTAAACATGCCAACTCGTTTTTTACACACCATCTCTCTCAACAAACCAGCAATGAATTGTACGTTTTGGTAAAACAGCTATCCTATATTCGTGAGTCTAAAATATCTGAATGGAGAAGAGTGAGGCAGTTCTCTTCTGCAACGGTCGGTGGGAGGAGTGTCTGTTATCTATAACATGCTTGTTACATATCATTCTGTGGATCTTGTTCTATTCTTTTAAAAGGAAATATAATCAATATGTAACAAAAGGGTATTATATTGATTACATTACAGTCAATTGTTATTAAATTTAAGGCCAATATTCTTTATATGTTTGAGATCATTTTTGATCCAATTGCATTGGCATTGTATAAAATGCATGTTGATACAATTGATAAAGGGTAAAGTTTGTTTTCTCATAACAACTGAGAAATGTTTGCTACCCCTACATTTACATTATGATAATCTGGCCCGCAGAAAAAAGTAGTAGGCTTTTAGTGAAGGTCTAATTATTTTGTTAATGCATTTTCTTTTTACATTAAGACATGTCAGTTTTTTTGCCTCAGATAAATGGAACAAGGTTCAACGGGAATTTAAATTAGAGCAGTTTCTTTCTGTTGAACAATTTAAACATTTACAGGAGGATTTGGGAGCTAAAGAGCGTTCTTGTTTTGGTTGAAACTTAAATATTGTACTGTATTATAAATATTGTATTGTAAAATTTCTTTTGTTATTTTTGCTTATTTTTTATGTATTTTTTTGTTGTTGTAATTGATATATTTTGCCTTTAAACAGGGCACTGCTGTAAAAGAGACCTGGTCTCAAGTCAGTTAACCCAGTATAACTAAAATAAATAATAATAATAATAATAATGAATGTATACATTCATACATATATTCTTTACTATAATACAATTTCTATTGGATGTTCAATTGCAAAATCCATCATTATAATATTATTATTACGTTGTTCTCAATTTCCTGTCGGAAAAGAAAGGGTTAGATTCACAGAGATAATGATTATTCGCGTCTGTCTTTCACTACGTCTGGGAATGATGATATTGTTGTCTAGCTGCCAGGCCTGCTGCATCTGAACTGAAGGGCCAATGTAAGACTGACAGGTGTATTAACCAATGATATTATGACTTGTCATGGGCAGGACGATTTTCTGCTGGATACTTACAAATTCCGAACCTTCTGCTATATTCAACACACTTTGCCACGCTAACCAACTAGAGTGTGAATTAACTTTAGTTAAGTGTGTTGTATGTGCATGCAGTGTTGTTCTCACGACAGACATGTGGACTTCAAGGTCCACAGAAGGTCATTGACTGTCCTGTCATTTCATGGACAACTAGAAAATGCAGGGGTTTGTTTTAGAAACCTGTAGTTTCTATGGACAGCATACAGCTCACATTAGTTTAGACCTAAGATTAATAACAGATGAGAGTTTGCATGTTCTCCCCGTGTTTGTGTGGGTTTCCTCCAGGTACTCCGGTTTCCTCCCACCATCAAAAAACATGCTCCATTCTCCTACCAGTGCCCTGACCAGTCACTGCCAATTCACCTGGAGTCAATCTGTGTGTCCTATGTGTGTGAGCAAGTCCGTCATTATATGGTGGGTGAGCAAGTGTGGCACAAATTAGCTGACGTGGTATCACTCAGACTGAGTGTTGTGTTTGATAGCTGTCGCTCCATTCGTTGTTTGTTCTGTGTAATTTAATTGGTGACCATCCATCCATCCATTAGCTATACCGCTTATCCTATGCAAGGTCGCTGGGGGGGCTGGAGCCTATCCCAGCAGACACAGGGCGAGAGGCGGGGTACACCCTGGACAGGTCGCCAGTCTATCACAGGGCCGACACATAGGGACAGACAACAACTCACACTCACATTCACAGCTAGCTACCTTCTACGACTGGCTGGCTACTGCGTATCTTGTGGAAAGCCCTGCACTAGCCTCTTGCTTCAAAACAGTGCAAGCATGCTGGCAGAGAAACATGCCTATGAATAAACTTTAGCTAGTAAACATTGTCTGGTCAGATCGCCTTGATGAGAGCCAAGACAAGCCTTTGCCACAGCAAGGTAACAAGCAAAATCTGGTATGGATTTTCACAAGAGTTATCTATTGTCACACAATGAAAGCGGAATGGATTCCTCTGGAGATTGATGATCAGTCAAAATTGGCACATGTTTATTTTAGTTATTTAAAGGCTTGATAAACCTTTATAAAGTGAAGCTGCCCATAAATAAACAAAAAATTATAAATGAGGTCTAATTATTCTTAATCACAAAACTAATGATCAGTCAGGAATTGGTGTGTTTTCGAATACTAATAGGCCACTGATAGTTCTTTACAGAAAAAACTCACAAGAATACTAATTCTCCTTTACAATAACTCACTAAATGTTTGCAACTGGGTAGGTGAGCCGCTCGCCCAAGACACGTTTTAAAAACCCGTCAACGAACAGGGTCTGTAGCGCAGCACAGGTTCTGCGAGTCAAGGTGGTCGGTCAAATCACTGGACGCGTCACATCAGCATTTGCTCAGGGAAATGCCTTTTAATGGCTGACTGAGTGAATGGAAGTTGTTTGCTACGAGTTTTATACCCTTGTGTCATGAGTCATGACAGGCCTTGCTCTTGGGAACCACCCACCTAACTTCTGAATCCACAACTTTTCTTTCTCTGTTCCTGTCTCTCTCACTGTGCCATATCCTTTCCCAGCTGTTTTCCCCTCCCCTCGAGTGCTGTCCGATCCTCCCCCCTAAGGGGGCAGGCTGAGCGGTTTGGCTAAATGAAGGCTGTTCCCTCCTTGTGTCACTCTTGCCAGAGCAGTGCTCTTCAAAAGCATTAGGGACCCCTATCTGGCAACCTTTGCCTTAAGGAGACATTGTCCTTCAATACAGGGAACTTTCTTCCATATATGGAGAGAAAGTAGTTTGTCTACGACCTGGCCTGTGTCCTTCTCTAAAGGAGTGTTCTTTTTAACCGTTTTGTGGATTTGCCTGATGCCCAGGATGGCATCGCCTTCACTTCTCTTTATTGACAGGTCTGTGTCGGAATGGCTTTCTTTGTGCAAGTTTGGGTGTGTTAGAGAGAAAGAGCATGCTAATTTATAGCTATTTGTTGACATTGTTGTGAAACAAGAAGCAGCAGGGGTCCTGCTCTGTGATTGACATGTCTTGCTGCTGCTCTGTTTATTGCTGAGGGACTATATTTTACCCAACCCTTAGAACTTTCTGAAATGCCAGAGCGTTGGCTTCAGGATGAACACCCAGCTCTTACATTGTTACAAAGGGCTGGGTGGCCTCAAATCAATGGCTCTCTGCCATTGAATGAAGCCTTGCCAATAGTTTCTCCCGTCCTATTTGTTGTTCGTTTGCTGTTGATATCTATGAACAAAAGCTAAAGCCTTGGCCTTTGTTGGTTATAGCGTCTCCAACTTGTGGACACGGCTCTCGTTGGCATCAAGGCTGATCTGCGGGGTCAACCTTGAGGCTGCTACAGTCAGATTGGAGCCGGTGCTCTTGATTAGCTTCTCCTTCCTCTGTTGCCCTGTGCACACAGGGTTACTGCAGTTCATATTCACACACCCACCAACTGACTAAAGTCAATGTGCACCGGGCCCGGACCAAGGGCTGGGGTACACTGTAACTTTTCAGTTATGTTTAATGACAACTGGGGGCAAATTCCTATCCAGTACACTGCTGCGAGCCAAGGTTCAGTTCTTGCACTGTTATTGCTTTTTTCAGGCTTCTGTTTACGTGTTTTTGTTTATGTGTAGCCTCAGCCCTAGATGTTGTGCGTAAAGATTTTCTTATTCAAATGACAGGCTGTGTGCCGGTGTTTGTGTTTGTTACCATGGGGTGGGGGGAGGGAAGGTGTGTTGTGCTTTTGGCACGTAGCTCCACGGGTACTAAGAAAAGGATGTGTCGGAAAGTCAATAATTCACATCACCATTACCATCCACTAGGCCTATTATACACAAACTAGGAGTACTAATTGCACAAGCTAACTCAAAACCAGTATTGGTTATGAGTTGAGTGATACTGTTTTAAAGTGGGTTTTTTTGGGTGTGAAAGGCCTAATGCTTTGAAGTCTTTATAGTGAGCTGGTGATTTCAGTTGGTCCACGCGTGACACGGCGCCTGAATAGAACCAGGAAACCAAACTGATATTTACATTTTGAGTCCTGCCCCCTCTCTCACTTACTCCTGTGTAGACACACATTCCACCAGTGCTTTGAACTTGACACCCTCAGGTTTGCGAGGCAGTGTTTTGCTGAGACACACTTCCTTTCTTCTCGAGTTGTTTTCTTCTATTTGTTGGCAAAGAGAGAGAGAAGAAATAGTGGAGCTGAGCCGAGCAGCGATTGAGGCACAGGAAGTATGTGTACGCAAACTGGCAGAGGGGAGGATTCCAACTGGCTCATATAGGCCAGAAATTATTTTGCTGTGTTTTTGTCTTTTTCTTCTCCAAGTCAAAGCGGTTAGTTTTCATATGTATGGCTTAGCATGTACAATGACACTTCCATGTGGATCAGTCAGCCTGCCTCTGTCTTGCCAGGGAGATTGGCTTCCTGTCAGAACTCAAACAAACCCTTTCCTGGGCCTCGTGGCTAATTATCTACACAGCTCAGCGGCCATAAAATCTTATTTGCAAAAGGCTATAACTTGATTAGGGCCAGCAGTTTGAGAACCACCATACACACACCCACAACAAAAGGCAGTCACGTCATACGAACCACCAGAACGCGGCACTATACAATTTCCTGCACTCAATCGTTGGCCTAACAAAGGCAGAAGCTGAGATAAGGCAAATACACAACAGAGTTGTATTCAGGAATTCTGTTAAACAATACCATGTCTTAAAACCGAAAGCTATCTAGATATCACTTTTTTGCTTTTTCTTCTCTTCTGTGTGTTGGTGAAAGTCCATTCATTTTAGCCAGCACCACTAAGGAATGTTATCTGTGCTTTTTGCCAGGCTAATGCTACTGTAGCTAGTCAAGTCAGAAGAACGTTAACAATCTCAGTATTTTTATGGACACATTGCTTCATAGCTGAAATGCCCACATGTGAAACAAACCAGGTGTTATATGGAGGACATATGTCGGTAGGCTGGACAAATTAAGACTAGACAGTGTGGATTGTCCCCACACAGTTTTATTTGCATCCTGCTCTGTTCCCAATTACAAAGGTGCATTTGTACAGTTGCACAGTTTCATAAACGTCCATGCCATTCTAGCCTTCAGGAATGCAACTGGAGAAGGAGTGTGGAAGACAAGACCGGTCAGGCTTCATATATTGATTTTAAAAATTATGCTGAGTAAGTAAGAGTTTGATCTCCTTGAAGAAAACTGTAGATCAACTTTTACCAAGGGCTTGGAAACCTTTGTTAAGGTTTAAACCTTTAAACCTGTTGTCTCTTTGTCCCCCATTGCTCCAAATCTGTTTTCCCATCCTTGCATTCTGTGGAGAAACCTGCTAGTTTGAAATAATTTACCAAACTTCTCCGGGTCAGGCAACAATGACTCACTATATCCTAGTCTGAGACCTTAGGAAAACAGTCATAAACAGGCCCTTATGATTTAAGTAACGTGGAAAGCAGGGACGGAATAACTGAAAACGACACAGAAACGTGGTAAACATCTTGAGGCACAGCTATATGTGAAAATTATTTTAAAAATGTTCACATCCCTCCGTAATGTTTTTTATAATATTATGAGAAAAAATCTTGAAGTCTTGAAAAAACGACAAGGGGAACAGATGTAGTGGGGCTCTCCCTCAGTACTCCTCAGACTGCCACTTGAGAGTAATCTTATGTGGTATCAATAAGGACAGAGAGAGCGGTCAGAGTGTAGTGTTTGACTGGCCTATGGCATCCCAGTCTGTTGACACAGTGAAATCCTGGCAGCTTGTGGCCCGTTGTCTTCGCGTCCCCCAAGGCCCACTTCTCTCCATGTCACTAGGTCAAGGGTCAAATGGGTCCATCCAAAGAGATAGTGTGCCCCATACCTCCCTTCAGCCCCACCACTGGGTCCTCAGCTGATGCTACTGGCCAGCATATTGGCTTATTTTTTTAAGCACACACACACGCACACACACACACACACAAAAGGTCTAACAGGAGTTTGAGCTCAGGTTATTGGCGTCGGTCGGCAGTTTTCCTTGAGTACTGTCTGGCTGATAGAAAGCAGTCTCCCAGCATTAATTTGTGTCACTGAGAAAAAGTGCATTCCTGAATCCACCGATAAAAGAGAGGACCTGTTTATTGATCAGTCAATAGTTTGAGCTAATCGCCAGGCACTGCTAGTACCTTCTCTATTGCTGGCACATTGACACACTATTGCTAGATCCCAAGGTTCAGCTACGGTGCAATATTAACCATATCAATTTGATAGCTCTTAGGGTAATAGTTCAATGCATACACACTCACACACGTACGCCCACTTACTATCCAGGAAATGGACTGTGGTGTGGTCGGAGCACTTCCCTGCCTGTTATGTCAGAGATCTGTGAATGAAAAGGAGAGGTGCTCTTTTGTCCACTGATGTTTATTCATCAGTGATTTCACAGCTGGATTCTATTGAAGCGTCTAATTAAACCCACCACTAATAGCTCTTGGTCAATATTGCAGATGAAAGGCGTAGTCAGACGTGTAATGCATTACAAAGAGCGAGTCCATTTTGCATCTTTTTGTTGCGCTCCTTTTCTGAACTCAGGATTACTCGTGTAATACCATGCAGCTAGTTTAACCAAGATAATCTCATTCCTGTTTAATCAGCGTTGCCCTCCAGAGAGAGAGAGATCTATCCAACTGTGCCCTGTCCTCTGTTGTTTCTCTGAGACCTGGACAGCCCAGCTCGTTCTCACACGACGGTGGCCCGGCAGTTTCACTGCCTACTGGTTCCGTGGCCGTCTTTGTACCTTAAGCCACACAGTTCCCATCCAAGCTTATCGCTCAGGGCACACATGCATACTTTTTGACCTACTCAAGAGTAGCTATTGTGTGTTCAGCTTTGCCCTCCATGTGACTGGACCAGGTGGTCCTTTTTTGTTTCACCTCCGCTCTCCTTTGCTCCTCTCCGTCTCCCAGGAACCTGTTCACAAAGAAGGTGAAGGATAGCGGGCTGACGGAGCAGAAGGACCCGGGCTTGAAGCTGTTTGGCAAGGTGCCCCCACGCGAAAGCCCCAGCAGGGACCCCAAGAAGATCCAGAAGGTACGTCAGCACCTCACTGTCTTGGCCCCCCTGCGGTGCTACGCTGAAAGTGGGGGGAAAAGGCTTAGTTACCCACTTGGGTAAAGTGTGTTTGGAGAGTGTTTGTGTGTTTCCCATAGAGGACGGTGAGTTACTCTGCTCAGGGCTGTGTCAGGGGTCAGGTGGAGTTAATGTCTCAGCACGGTGATAATGGAGGCTTTCATCAGCCTGGCATCCCTGATCTGATCCACAGGCTTTTCTCAATTCATGTTCTCCTTCTGTTTTCATGGAAAGCTTTTAAAGATAACTTCACCAGATTTGAAAGTAAAAGCGCAATTACATTGAGAATCAAGGGATTTCTGGAGTCAGACATCTTAAGAGTAAATCTTTGCTGTTCTAGCAAGGCGTGAAAAATGTGCCCCTCCTCTCAGAGGAGGTGCACAGACCAAAACGATTTCCGCATAAGCTAATGCACTAATCCTCTGGAGCAACTGGTCTTTACATAGTCCAGAAAAGGTATCCATGTTTTTTCAAAGTTTCTCAGTGAACCTTTCAAGGAGAGTCTAATCTTCTCTAACTTGATATAATGTAATACATCCTTGATCCATCTACTGTGAGTAGGTGGCAATACATGTTTCCTTTTAAGAAGTATGATACATCTAGCTAAAATAGAGGTGAAAGGGATAATTTGATTAAGATACAGGGGAGCATTAGTCCTGGAGGGAACGCCAAACAGGGCAGGAAGAGGGTCAGGCAAAACATCCACACCAGAAATATCACTAAAAGATTTAAAAATGTCTGTCAAAAATTTTATTATGCAAGGACAGGTCCAAAACATGCACAGTCACAACCTGACCTGATCCACAACAGTTACATGCATCACTTGTGCCAGGAAATATCCTTGCTAATCTAGCATTAGTATAATGAATGCGATGTAAAATCTTACATTGTATGAGACTGAGTCTAGCACTATTGAGGAAGTGTGAACTAGCTCCAACGCAGCCTCCCACGTCCCATCCATCAGCTCCACCAAGTCCCACTCCCAAGCAACTCTAAGATGAAGAGTCTCAGGGTGAATGGAATCTATTTCAGTCTGTATACACTCACTGGCCACTTTATTAGGTACACCTGTTCAACTGTTCGTTAACGCAAGTATCTAATCAGCCAATCACATGGCAGCAACTCAATGCATTTAGGTATGTAGACATGGTCTGGACGACCTGGTGAAGTTAAACAGCATCAGAATGGGGAAGAAAGGTGATTTAAGTGACTTTGAATGTGGCAAGGTTGTTGGTGCCAGGCAGAAATAACAAGTTGACTCACTGTTTTCTTAATTTTAGTACAACTAACTTATTAAAACAAGTAGAACAAACTAAAATGCCAACTAATTTTTATAGTGTAGATGCCTCCCACCATCAACAGGTCTAACATGCAGATTAGCTTACTTAGTTGTTCCGTTATGTGAATTTAACGTGCCATGATTAGAACGTTACTGTAGTGTAAGCCATCTAAATTACTATTTAGAATATTAGGCTGTTGATAGAGAGCTATAATAGCAATTATATCAGGAGTACTGAAGTTTAAACGTGAGCACAAAGAGGTTATAAAATGTATCGTGAGTAGTGATGTTAGAACTCGCTGACTTACGCTTCCCATAATTGCAGGCCTAATAAAGAACTCCTGCAGCGTTTTTTTTTTTTAAACAATAAAACCTAAATTTGATTTGCACCACTAGAACAAATCAAAGGCACATACATGGCCTACAGTTATGTAATCTCAAACACAAAGAGAAACATTAATGCACCCTAAAATGTTATACTATTTTACTACTTTAATACTTTTTTCTGTCACTTGAGTTGCAATTGTGAGGCTGAAGCAAAATGTCCTGCTGTTCTGCTTCCCTCACTGAGACAGATATTGAGCCAATTGGTTCGTCCAAACTGTTCCTTCTGTCAACCTGGACTCACCTAAATCATGAAACAGTAGGCTACCTTTGTAAGTTCCATTCTTTCATCCCTAACATAAAACCTAAAACAGCCTTTAATTAATGATATATTCAGAATGCCTCGATTACTTTAACTACTTCAAATGTAGCCTATTAAGAATGGAAAACGCCTGGACTTTTTTGCCCTATAATGGGACCAGGTCTGTGTGCTTGGAACCTCAACAGAAGGGTAGCGAAATGCAGAACGGAACGGGAAGGTTATCTACCTTACCCTACACAATTTTTGCCGGTGGAAATACAAAAAATAACCGTGCGCTCCAACCCGACCCGATCCTTTACCTTGTGCTTGGTGGAAATGAGCCATTAGTCAACTCTTGTCTGTTGACCGCCTCAATATGGCGACCGTGTAGACGCAAATGATAGTGTGTAACCAAACTATAGGGCTTAGATGTCTTCGGATCGCATACCCTACAATGCGTGGTGATATACGTTGGAAAAAATGTGTAGGCCCTATGTCAAGGATGTGAAATAGGCCTATGCGCTTTAGGACAGAGCGTCGTGATTTCATGCGTCTTTTTTCGAGTTAATCTTTAATTTTTTTTTTAAAGCTGTGAAACTACAAATGATCGTAGACTACAAACTACAAAATGTTTACGTCCCATCGTATGACGACGATATGACGTACGCACTTAAGTAATAAAGCAACATGGCAGCTCCCATCAGGCTGCTTGGCCGTAAAGTATGCAGAGATTCTCCGCTAAATATTAGCGTTCATTTTGCAAGTCTACGTTCTCGCTTAAGTTGTTGTGTGGGGGTTTCAGTGTTTCGTTGTTTTAGCGATGGCGCGGATGGCAAAAGCACACATTTTGGATTTGAAACCGTGCCCGAAGCAGAGAAGGCACAGAGAGGTATGCAGACTGACTTGACCCGACAGGTGACATACTAGTGATAGATTTTTTTGGGCAATCGTATACTATTTTCTTATTGAAGCTATATTCTATTGAAGAATATGTTCTGACATATGTGGTTTGGGTATTTATCCAAAGATTTGGTTCATCTGTCAATGAGGGTACGTGAGACACGCCCCCATGTCGTGTGCGGCCTGACTTTAATATAGGTGTTTTGCAGTGGTAGTTCTATACCAATATGCCAATGCCTATGCCAACATACTTTGTAGGGAGTGACTCACACCTTTTACTCTTTATGTTTCCCATAAAATAATATTTGAATTTCAATAACTTCAATGTCATGTTACTTAGAGACCCAAAACAATTCTAAAATAGTTAGATGGCAAGTGACGGCACACCTCTTAAATTATTGATGAAGCACTTGAAATAGTGTATGCTATTATTTTTCCTAAAAAGCATTACGTTCCTTAGAGCCGAGGTTGTACAGAGAAGCAGGTCAAATCTATTATTCATAAGTGTAAAGAACATGCCACAACAGCAACCCTGTTTAAAAAAGGCCATCCACCAAAAATTCAGTCGGTAAGTAGGGAATTGATCTGAGAAACAAAGAGGCCATTTATAAATGAGTTGCTGAGATGGGAGACACTCCACAAAGCAAACACTTACCAGAACGCAGGTTGGCGTTATAGCCAGAGTATAGAAAAAGGCTCTCTAGTCTGATGACAGCAAAATTTTACTTTTTTGCTGTTGATCAAAACAGTGTGCAAACTCAAAGCCAACATTGTTCATCCACCTGAGTACAACATTCCCCCAGTAAAGCTTGGTGGTTGTGCAACGGTCAGAGACCAGTGATACACTCAATGAGTCAAATACCGGGCCATTCTGAAGGAAAACTTGTTTAAGTGTGCCGGAGACTTGGGGAGGAGGTACACCTCCCGGGAGGACAATAATCCTAAAGACAAGCCAAAGCCAAAGCTACACTGTAGTGGTTTAATAGCTAGAACCAGAATGGCTCAGTCCAAGCACAGACCTCGATATAATTCAGAATTGTGGCAAGACCAAATTGCTATTCACTGACTGAGAGCAGTGCAATTTTCCCAGAAAAAGTGAGCATAATTTTTATATCTATACGTGCAAAGCTGGTCGATAACCTACCCTAAAAAACTCAAAGTTTTAATTGCAGGTAAAGGTATTTTTTTGCAATTATTGCCAGTACCTATTCAACCAAAACATTTATATTGTTTGTGGTCACAACCATTTTTATCCTGAAATCTTTAGTTATGTTGTGTACAATCAAATGTATGTTAAAAATCCAAACTTAAAAATTATCTAGACATAATGCCAGGTTGTAACACGAAAAAGTGTAGAAAAGTGCTGGGAAGGTTGAATACCCATGTATGGCTTTGTAGTAGGCCTGAACAATAACGATGTCCGTAGACATCGATAAATTGATTTAAAATCTAAAGAAGATATGCAATTAGCAAATCGCAAAGGCTGCAATTTAAAGTAGCTTGTCTAACCCAGCGTTTAAAGGGTTAATGTTTTTGCAAATGCATGCCTCCTGTAACAGTCATGCTCACCAATCAGAAGTGCCATGCTGTTCATATACCATTCATGCTCACCATTCATGCTCACCAATCAGAAGTGTGGAAGGGCGATCACATATAAGGCCACCAACAACAAAGACACAATATACATGAGCAATCTATACAAAATCTAGTATAGATTTTATAGTGCAGATAATATTGTGATGGTATCGCATGTGGTAATGCTCCATCCCATGTTTTACATCTATTACACAGTGAATATTGAACTGAATATTTAAAAAAATTTAAGCCCCAAATCAAATCACTATCGCAATATCTGTCAGTCAGAAATATCTCAATTAGATATTTTCCCCAAATCGTTCAGCCCTACTTTGTATACATAGATTCAAACGGGTGTTTTATGACGATAATTAATGCAGATGCTTTTTCAATCTTTCTATTATGAACAGTACGAAAGCAGCGCCTATATAAAAATGAAAGGTGTGCGTCATGAGTATTTTAGTGTTGGTTTTAGGTCTTATGACCTCAAATAAAATATATTTTTTACGAAAATGTAATATTGTAAAATATCTCAAATACTTCGAATAATCTATGAGGTCTACTTCACTTGGGGTAAATCACAGAATATTTTTGTATTACTTTGCAGTCTGTTGGTCCCATGACCTCAAAACTATTATGCAGTGACCACGAGCATTCTGCATGTCTTCTGTGTTACGGTTATGTACACTGAGCACACGGTAGGCGTTGCCAAAATCATCTCCTACAGATAAACTGCCTCTAGTAACTTTAAGTCAAATATAATATTAGAAAAGGTTTATATACTTTATAAATAAAGTAAAAATGTGTGCATCAGATGGGTAGGACGAGCCCCACCGAGTGGTGTGGCTGTGTTCGGAATCGCCTACTGTGCATACTTAACATACTCAATTTGACCGAGAATGAGTAAGCAGTATGCCAGCAATACATAGTATATGAAATTTGAGTATGGAAAAAGATCCCGGATGACATACTCAAATTTGGGGAAATTTTGAGTACCCAGATGTCACTAGACGATGCTTCACGCCCCAAAATGCAATTCGGCAATTTCCGTCTAGCTTTGACAGCATGACAAAAGGCGGGGTTTTGGTCACATGTTCCGGGTGAGTATACTAACAATATAATCAAATATTTGTAAAAAAAAGTAGTATTCTAGATTTCGGTTTAAGTTGTCAGTATATAGTATGTACTCATTGAGTATGTAGTAGATAGTATTTAAGGAGGCGATTCCGAACACACCCTATGTCTTAAGCGGTGACGTCGCGCTCTTAGTGCATCAAACAATTGCTGATTGGTTGAGCAGGGTAGGCAGCAAGTAGATATTCAGACATATTTGACTGTATCGAAACAAATTAAAACGTAGATGACACAATGAACTGGAGCAGATAGGCAGATTTTCAATTCGAATCATATTAGTGGTTTTCTATGCACTTAGCTTGTGCATAGTATAGCCTATATGTAGGCTATGATTGGAATCACATAAATTACATTTATAGATTAGGATAATAATCTGAATATTTATAATTTTTTTTATTTAGTTTTAGTTATCTTCGTAAGATTTTCATTGGAGTAGGCCGGTCTATGACAGGTGAGGATCTGCCTCCCCTGACTGGATGTCACAGGTCTTTAGGTCACAAGAGCTATTGAAATTCAAATGATCTTTAAGAAAATATGATAAGATATGTATACTTCAATACTTCATCAATAAAGAAAGTGGTGTGCGTCACTTGGAATATACTACAGAATATTTCAGTATTTAAGCCCTATTATGCACATTTTCAGGCTCATATCTTTATTTAGGAGTTCTACTAGAATAGGTTTATGCGTTTTAATGTTCAAGAAACAATTTATTTTAAATTTTTTCGATCTGCAGCACCTTTACTCACCCTCTGTCTGAAACGCTCCGTTTTAGCTCCTGTCTCTTTAAGGCCCCCCCCCCCCTCCCATCGAGCCCAGTCTGCTCTGATTGGTCAGCTGGCCAAATAAAGGGAATTTGCCTTCGAACTCACAAAACAGTATTTTCTCAACATGGCGAAACCACCGGCCTCCACTCTGACTGGGTCTGGATGAGGGCTGCTAAACATTATTCAAATGTGTGACTTAAGTAGATAAGTTACGGAAGAAAACGGCGGACTACAAACAAGGCGTTTCAGGTAGTTCAGGAGCAGTGGCTTTGTAACGTTTCAGACTTTTTACATGCACAAAAAGCTGTATAACATACTAAAGGAAAGGGAAAACTCCAAAAAGCATAATAGGGCCCCTTTAATAGGCTACTTTGTGTTGTGATGTCTATGATACTCATGTGTAAAATGTTGTTTCATAAATGTGTAGTAATTGTTTCTTAGGTGTCTAGGACAACTGTCCCATTCACAGGCGGCTCTATACTGTATTTTATTTTTTATAAATGGAATCAGATTGTTGTATGTGATTTCGGAATATGATAATTATACTCTCCGTGTTATTGAATATGCTATGGCTAGAGATGTTAATGATTAATAGATGATCGATTAATCTTCATGAATAATTTTATCGATCATGACATGTAACAGTTTGGTCCAGTCTTTTGTTTGAAGTTCAAGGTGTGTTGTATTTGTATCCGTTTGTGCCTTTAAGAAGCATTTGTTTAGGAGTGACTTCACCATCCTAGGAGACGCAACTTGTCGTTAGTGCTGAAGACAATCGTTGCCTGATTTACATTGTGTTGATTAGTGTAGGTATATTGGAAATACACATGCTTTTTCAGTTTTAACCTACCTCCAGTGACAATAAACGAAGTTGAACAGTCCTTATTCCTCAGTGTGGTTATTGGATGAGGAGTTATCTGTCTGTCAATTTATGCAGGGCGCATAAGGGTGACAATTATATTATTGAGGCGCATGCGCGATGTTAATTTAAAGCCGAAGAGCGTGAATTGTTCAACTATGAAATGAGCTAAAACAAATTAGAATCGTGTCAATCGTATCGAAACCTGAGTTGAGTGTATCGTTAGTATTTTGTAGCCTATTGTATCTAGCATACGTTTTCTGAGTCTTGCATACCAAGCTTCCAATGGATTTTTTTGCTACTAGTTTACAAGGTGTTTGAGAGTGTGGCCCAGAAGTATGACGTGATGAACGATGCCATGAGTCTGGGGGTCCATCGCCTTTGGAAGGATATGTTGCTGCACGTCATGCACCCCCAGCCTGGTGCACTGCTTCTGGATGTTGCTGGAGGAACAGGTACTTGTGTGAACATTGTCCTATTTCTTATCCGGGGTAAACCCGCTGGATAGAGAATTGAAATGATGGCGCTAGTGGGTCAGTGTAATCTAAATTTATAGATCTGTATTTGGGTGATCAGACACGAAATGTGTGCCTGTGTGTCATGTCTGTAACATAAAGTCATGGCTGTGTGCACAGCATATGATTTCAGAAGTGTTGCATGTACACATATTTGACAGTGTTATGATTACAGTCTATGTTTGTGATGTTTCACACATCCGAATGTGTTTTCAAACATTTCCCCCATCAGGTGACATCTCCATGCGTTTCCTTAACTACCTGCGCTCGCAGCAGGATCGTCAGCAGCGCAGGGCTGCTCGAGCCATGCAGACGCCGTCGTGGCGGGAGATCTCAGACAACTATGCCACAGAGTCTGACGCCGCGTCCCAGGAGCCCCAGGAGTCCAGGGCCGTGGTCTGTGATATCAACAAGGAGATGCTGAAGATGGGAAGGCAGAAGGCAGACAGCCTGGGCATCACAACTGGTAGGGGATGGATACAGAGAGAAACACAATGTATGCATTCTGTGGAGACCATATTAGATTTTGTACTTTCTGGTTCCACCCAATCTAATGTCTTGTCCACGACAACTGCCCCTCTTGACTATGTCTGCATGTTTTTTGATATTGAGTTGCAGAAAGAATTATCATTTATATGGCTGTGTGCTTGAGTAAGTAGGTATATTTAATAAAGTACCTATCAACTGTTTACAGGTTAGTACCAAATGCTGCTTGGACGTTCATTAGAAAATAAAATTTTGTGTATAATTTTAACTATACCAAACATAATACAATATTTACATTGATCCAGATACCTTTTACATAATAGATTGCTATAATATGCAGAATATTTCTGTTCGAAAAGGATGGTGTGGTTAATATTTAAATCTACCTCAGCAAATGACACCCCAACATGGATTATCTGGCCGTGCTGAGAGCGGATATAGTGGCTCACTATATAGTAGTCATTGGTCACGTCACCATTAAACCTTCTGTAGGTGTCGTGGGCTCAAATTAACCAAACATCTAGGATGGAGGGTGCCCACTTGAAAACCCCAAATCCATTCTAAATATGTTTTTTTGAAGTGCTCATCTTGGGATATGGCATTAAAGATAAAAATTATTTTCATTATTGAAATTATTAATTATTGTTCTTGCTGTTTTTTCTGGGCTCTAAACTGAAGATGACTCGTCATCCTATCTCCAGTCAACACACATTTCTAGTACTGCCAATGAAACGCTGATAAAAGTTTGTCTCTGGAATCACATACCTGTTAGCCGGGTCATATCTCAAAAGAGTAAGCATTGTGTCATACGACCAATATTCTATGCTTTGATCTTTTTGGATATGTGTCTGTGTGCGCAGGCCTGTCCTGGGTGGTGGGGGACGCAGAAGAGCTGCCCTTTGACGACGACCTGTTTGATGTGTACACCATTGCTTTTGGCATTCGCAACGTCACCCATATAGACAAGGTAAAAAACAGACCGTGCACTCCTTTTTTCTTTTGTGAGATGAGGCAGCTTTTGTCTTCGGTTAGAAGACCATCTCTTTTGGTTTTAGGCTGAATAGTGTAAACGTGTGTTTCTATTTATTGGCTTTATGCTATACTGGGTCTAGGCTCTTCAGGAGGCTCTGCGAGTGCTAAAGCCCGGAGGCAGGTTCATGTGTCTGGAGTTCAGCAAAGTCACCAACCCTGTGTTGTCTAGGTGAGATGCTCTGTACTACTGTCAGGTAGTGGTAACAATACGGCTGTCATTCTGGATTACTAACAGTAGGTGTCGCCCTCTTTACAGACTCTATGATGCCTACAGTTTCCAGCTTATCCCAGTTCTGGGTGAGGTGATTGCTGGTGACTGGAAGTCCTATCAGTACTTGGTTGAAAGCATACGCAAATTCCCAGACCAGGTGAACCAAATAGCATGCACCGATATCATGCATATACACTTCCTGAAACCTAAAATGAGAAGAAACATAAGATCTCTCCCAATTTTCATAAATATATTTAACATAAGATGTTTCTGATATGCAACTGTACTACTACTACATTGTTTTAATGTATTTGATGTTCACAGGAGAAGTTCAAGGGTATGATAGAAGATGCCGGATTTTACTGTGTCCAATACTACAACCTCACGGGAGGGGTGGTAGCCCTCCACTCTGGCTTTAAACTCTGAGGGCCAGTCCTCTGCTGACCCTAAAGACTGTCGGCTCTGCCCCAGAGAAACATAACGCAGCATGGGCACACAGGGCTGAACGAAGCCCCCTCCTGTGAGGATTACGTTGAGATTAAAAACCTCTTTTTCAAGTGAGACCTAGGCAAAATGGATCAACAGTATAAGCACCGCTTTGACTTTCTGAATTGTATTTATATTTTGTAGAGAAAGTACTTATTTGCATAGTGCTTGTACAGAGAATTTCTGTTAACAGATTTGAAAATGTGTAGTTTCAAAAGCCTTGCCTGTGTGATATGATGGACATAATAAAGGGGCAATACAATGCAGACCAAACCACTGCATCATGGGAACAACAGGAACATGTACAGTTTGTGAATCATTTTTGTAATGTTTTCAGTTTAAAAATAAATTATAATGATAATTAAAAAACACCTGCCAACCTAAGCCTTTGTCTTGACAAAAATATCTGGACCGTTGCTTATGACTTACTGCTGTGGGGTTTTGTGTGGGCCAGGCTATTTGTATTATTTTATCATTTTACATGGTTTCTTGTTTTATTGTATAACATTTTTCATGAACTGCCTTCTAAAAAGGACACTGCTGCAAAAATACTTTCTCAGACCAATCAATAAAATGATACATTGTACAGTTAAGAGAAAACAATAGAACCCAAATATTCTGCAAAAAACTAAAAAAAAGTGATGAGACACGCAAATAGAACCTTTGTATTATGATGTGTATTCTTGACCATTCTTGTAATAATTCTTTCACTCCATCACGCTACTACTTGTGCTGATAGGGATTGCAATAGGTAAGGATCAGATCTAGAATTTAAACTAACTGAAATCATATTGCTCCTTGGAAAAAGGGTGTGGAAAAAGTGTAAATGGAGTGGACGCTTTCTGTACTTTCTGCTATTCGGCAGAGCAGTGGTAGATGGGTCAGCTCTCTGCTTAGGCCTAGAACTGAAGCTTTTCTACCAGATGACAACTACAAACCGGTAAGGAATACAATTATGACTCAAATTCTATCAACTTATATTTGGATATAACTTGAAATACCTTATTTTAACCAAAGGGTGTAATGCACTAATGGTTATTCTATTTAAATATTAATTATGGCAAAAAAAAAATAAAATGTTTCATTGGTCTTCCATAAGGAATTTTCTTTATGGACAGAATAATGTATCCAGTTTTTAATGAATATAACTTTGTCTAGATCATCTGGAATGATGCAGTCCAGAGATGGGTTGATACCAGTGCACCACCAGAGCAGGTAGGCCTATTAATGGGGTTTTTCATGGACAAAATTACCTTATAGTGCTATGGACATATGGAATTCAACACGCAGCCTGGTTGCAGTAGGTTGGAGGCTTGTCATTTTTTTAAAAGTAGATTTTTCGTATTCATATTTGCTTGTTGTATGTCTTCAGTTTAAATGTGCCCCTCCTCCCCCTGTCTACCAACCTGCATCAAATGACTGGCATGCAAGAGCCATTGGTCCTCAATATGCAGCTAACAACTATATCATGCATACAAGTACTTATTCAAACCATTAAGAGTTAAAGCTTCTTTAAACAGGGAAAATACAAATAAAATACACTACTCGCTACAAATAGTGATGCTATGTGAAATGTATAATGCTAAATTCTCCTCTTGTCGAAGGTATTCCAAGGGGGATGTATCCTATGAGGCATTATTCAGAGCCCTGGACAATGAACTCTGCCTCTGCAAACACCATCAGGAGCATGACCCCACCTAGGCACGTCCCCATGTTCCCAACAGGCCATGGTAAGTGTTCTCCCTTTTCCATGAATCTAGAGTGCACCAGTGCTCGGTGCAGGTCTGAGGTGCTCATACACCTGGTACATAGTCACAGAGCAGTGAAATGTGTGAACTTCTTTTGTTATCCAATGATTTACTAGTACACCCACCATACTGCAGAATAATGAGCTATGACGTGATGAATCATTTCCTATTCCCAGCTCCAGCTGCTCAGGCCTACCAGATGCCCAAATAAACTTGTTTATCAGACTCTGGCCTTTTAAAGGTAGGAGGAATCAAGATTCTGTATAAATGGCATGATGTTATGTACATTTTACACTTTCGAATGTAGTACCACATTAATGTACTCAACATTCTCTCCCTCTCTCTTTCTAGAAATGGAGTTGGCAGCTCTCCAATCGGTATCATATCAACTAACTATGCAACCAAAAATGTTTAAACTCAATAAATTAGAGAAAAAAAGCATTTTGACAAGAGGGAGTTTTTTTCTGAGCTTAATTTCAATGTTATAATTTCAACATGTGCTGGTTTCACATGGTCTGTGTGTCTTAACATTTCACTCGCTAACATCGGAAACAGTGACACAATAAAAAATATACTACATTGGGATTGAAAATAATGAAAAGGAAGACGCAACCACATCACTTACTTGAATAAAACTGTATATTTTACAGATCTTTGTACATTTTAATTACAAAACTGTATGGTACTAAAGTTTAAAATCAGTTTTTGGTCAGAAAATATTTAAATCGTCTCGTGTGCAATTACCATGTATTTACAAGGTCTTTTGTTAGTGATTTCTCAAAAATAAAAAGCAACCAAATAACTCCAAAACGTTCATACACTCTGAACATAAGACATGGCTTAATGATAAATATATTAGTAAATAAATATTCAGAGAACATACTTCCATTTATGAAATGTGCTGCTATACAGATACAGAAATATACACAGATTCATCTCTAGCCTTTTAAACATTTGAAATGGTAATGACGGAGAAAATAATTATATTCTTGAAAAATTAAAAAATATTAATTTTTTGTACATATTTTCTTTTTATACAATCTTCGTAAGTGCTAGAAACAATACAAAATTAAATAGTGACTCAAGTACCCCAAAATGTTATATTTGCAGTACATATCTCTATGCAAAGGCAATATTAGATTCTGACTTTCATTGATTACAGCTCTGGGTTAACATATAAATAGGGTTATTTCAAAACATTTGCCTTTGTGAAGAGAAAGGGTACATTTCATAGAAACAGTATAAAAACAGTCTGTAAGACAAACAGAAAGGCTTGAATGAACAATGTTGATATTGTAAGCTTGTATGAACTGTAGGACAGCATACATGTTTGTTTTTCTGTGTGTAACTGCATCGCTATAAAACAACAACAATGTGATACTCAGTCACAGAACAATAGTGACAAATTGTGAGTGAATTATGTCTCTGTACAATTACTTCCTTTGGCCTTTTGATACACACAGAACCAGAGATAGGGTTTGTTTCATTAAAGAGCTTGTTTGAAGTAACTGCTTTCAACCAACAACTGCTAAGGGCTTTAAAACAAAATATTAAATAAAACTGAATTGACCATCAAAAACAATGTAATTTTAGGTTTCCATTAAACGAGCTACAGTCTCTTTAAGGTGTTGCAAAAATCAGCATAAGGCTTTTGTGTTTGTCTGGCATGTTTTGCAGGCCACAAATGCTGAACTGAAACGTAATGCAGAAATAAGACAGATTCTCTATCCAATAGAACAGATCCTTTTGTCAGAGCTGTGCACTCACATTTCTATAGTGTTTTCTAAACGCACGTCTTCTAGTTTGCCATTATACTATAGCTTCATAACCTGAATGGGAAACTGTAACACAGCATCCCCATTTACAAAACATCACCTGTGCTCTAGCCACAATGAAAGAAAAACAAAGACAACAATGTCTTTCTGTTTTGGTATATATCTCATAAATCCTTTCTATCTGTGTTGATGGTTAGCTGAAGCTTTAGGCAACTGTGTTCATGTACATGTACACACACACACACACACACAGACACACACACACACACACACACACATACACATACACATACAAACACATATTAGCAAACTCTATGCATGTACTCATAAGTGTTGTATGATGATAATTAAGTACATTAATTTGAAAAACAAAACATAACATCTTGCACAAAAATCAAGAGTCTAGATATTTAATGAAAACCAATTCCCCAAATCCGATAAAATCCACTGCCCATGCTGTAATGGTCCTGACCCTTGCTGGTGGTAAAAGACACACCTATTGCCCGTGCCACGCACTCCTCAGCTCCAACTTTCATCCATATTTGTAGTATACTATGTCTCAGCCAGCCTGCCTGCCCAAGCACACTGGTGTGTGCTGAGCTGTTGGTGGCCACAGGAATGAACTGGATAGAGTATGTTGTCAGACCACACCATCACCACGGTGATAACATTCAGAGATCAGCGACTAAGGCTGGAAACAAGGCCACAGAGGGTTTTTAATTGGCTAACTATATGACAAGGTTAGGTGCCAATCATTTCGTAGTCCCTAGTTCTGAGCTCCACCTCACACCTCGCCCTGGTTTGAGGAGCAACCCGACCCATCGTGGCTGGCCGAGCACTGGGGGTGGAACAAGGCCCTGGACTCCTCCTCCCGAGGACAGGCTTGACCTCTGAACTGTTCTGAGGAGAAGCAGCCCTCCCTCGGCCCCTGTCCCGTCTGGCCCTCCCCCTCCATGGTGAGGCTGGCTGGCAGCAGGCTGCTCTCAGTCTCTGCCCCCAGGCCCAGCTCGCAGTCCGTGTCCTCTGGGATGATGGAGATCCTCTGGCTGAGCTCGTAGCAGCCCTGAGCCAGACGGCTGTCTGTGTCAGCGTACTGCACGTTCACGGCGTAGTCCTCCCCGTAGCGGCCTCCCGCCGCTCGCTGGACCTTCATCTCTTTGTAGAAGCAGCAGGGCAGCCCCTCGTAGCTCACCTGCTCCAAAGATGCGCACGCGTGCTCCGAGTTATAATAGTTCTGTGAAGGAGCGCTCTGGAATTCGCCCCCCCTGGGACAACGCCCCGAGTCGGGCCCTTTGCCCCCCATGTTGGGCGGGAGCACCTCAAAGCAGCAGCTACACGCTGCCGGCCCAGGCTCCCCCGACTCCTCCCCCTTGGCCCTGCCGTCTGCTCTGGCGCCCTCTGGAGGGCCGGCTGAGGTAGTGCTAGCGTTGCCATTCTCTCTGGGTTCCAGTAACGAGCGACTGCTGAGGTTGGGCTCCAGGTTGCAGCTGGAGAGGTGGTCCCCTGAGCTGTAGCCCGAGGCCCCGGCCAGAAGCTGGCCCTCCTGTCCCGACGGGGCAGGGGTTAGCGAGTCCTCAGCAGCGCCTCCCGTGGGGCAGGGCCCAGCCCCCCCTGGCTCCCCAGCAGAGCCCCTGCAGGGACTCTTGCTGCGGTAGATGTAGGGGTCGTAGTCGCTGCTCAGGGAGCTGCGGAAGGTGGAGCAGCTGCCGTACACGCCCTGGTTGCTGACTTCCGTACAGTCCAACATGGAGTCGCTGGAGGAGCAGTGGCACTGGCCCGAGCTGCTGCTGCTGCTGTCGCTGCCGGGGCAGTCGGCCAGGTAACCACTGCACACCGAGCGGTGGCCGTGGTAACAGCCCAGGCCTGAGGTGCTCCCACTGTCCCCCATACGGGAGCTGGAGGCCGGGGCCATGTGGACCACCGTGGGGTAGAGCAGGCCCTGCTGGAAGGCCCCTCTATGCTGGCCCTTATGAACCCCCGCTGCAGCTCCCAGCTGGCCAGCCACCGCCGGCCCCTGGGCCCCCTCGGCCCCCTGGGGGAAGGTCAGCCCCTGGAAATAGTAGTGCTGGTACATGGTCTCATACTGCGAGAAGCAGGCAGTCCGCGAGAAGTTACGACTGTGGAACTTAGGCCGCTTGAAGGCGGCATGGTGGGGCTGCGGAGGGTAGGCGGGGGGCCCGCGGTGCTCCAGGCCACAGTGGTGGGGGTTGAGAGAGTGGTCCAGATGGAGGGCGGGATGGTAGCCCCGGAGAAAGGCTGAGGCCGACTGGGTCGGGTACAGGCCCTGGGGGTCCGGGTGCTGGTCCACCGTCAGCACCGTGATGGGGTTGCCGTGGGGGTCCATGCTGGTGCGAGTGGGGTAAGCTGTCACCTGGCCAGCGCGATGAACCCTTCCTGGATAGTGGACAGGCAGAACCACCCTCTGCTGCCGGCTATGAACCGGGTTTCCAGTCTCCATGCACACTGGTCCTGGGTTACCCTTCTTTTGCTCTGGGGAGAAATAAGGATGAGAGAGAAGAAAATGTAAATATGCCAACATAAATCAATGAAAGTATCCTACCTTCACTGAAGCTAGAATTGGTTTCCAAACTCACCAATGATGTTGTGTCTGCAGTGAGGACAGGTGTGGTGCTGGAGCAGCCAGGGGTCAACACACTTCTTATGGAACCTGTGAGCACAGGGAATGACTCGCAGCTCCTGCAAACAGCAAGAGTGGAAGAATCACCATGAGTGGTTGGGATCTTTACATCACGGTAATTACGTGATGCGTCATGTGACGCTCTCATATTGAAGTCATCTCACAATTATTAGGTCGATTTTTAGCACCTTAACCAAGCCCGCAGGTTTGACCCTATCAATTCCATTCCAGCGTAGACAGTAAGTGATCGGTTCATGTGTGATTTTTGTATTAATATTTTTAATAGTTTTTTGCCCCCATTGAAATGAATGGGGCAAGGGTCTTAGCAGTATAGAGCGTGGAACTTATGCGCCGGCTTTCTGATAATTAGCCCAGTGACTACTCTCATCCAGCCGGCTACTTTAAGATATAATGTTTTGATTAACAAGATGGATTCGCTATGCGTTTTCGCTAGTTTTAATTTTCGTCAATTTTTTATCCTGACTCTTGACTCAGTGAATTAACATAAACGGCTCTGGTTTATATGCACACTTCTACACATGCAACCACTTGAACAGTAGGCTTACACGCAGCGCCCTAGGCAAGTATCAAGAGGGCAGTGGTTGATGTTAACCGCAACTAGCTTATGCTAACGGGCTAAACTGAATGATGAAGTTAGCACCGGTCTGAGGTGAGTGTCACTGCTTCCAAAGCGAGAGCAGGCACTATATATATATTATATATGTATATATATATATTACAGACGGATATTTTTTTATACACTTAGAAACCTGATTACGCACGCACGGATTGAGATACAGATGCACAACTCCACACGCATTTGCAAATACTTTTGCTACAATAATAACCCCATAGTTTTCCTAATGTTATCGAATCAATCAACGTATAATTGATATTTAATGATACCTGGCATACACTGTTGGTTTTTAGCTAAATATGGAGCTCTGACAAGGTTACGTTAGCTTGTTTAAATACCCTTGAATGGCCTGGCATTTGCTCAAAACAGCGCAGACATACACAGAGCAGGGGAAAATAATCATCCAATGAGAAAGATGCACGGCGGCAGTGAGAATTTGTTATGCAATTAAATTAATGGTTAAAACGGAAAACAAACAATGCCTTCGATCTAGGTTGTCCGCGTGAACAGAGCCAGCTATTTTGTCTGGTCTTAATTCGTCAGAACATAATGAACAGAGAAATCGTTGCAATATACCTTATCAATATTTTTGAAGTAATTGTCTATTTGAGGCCAGGGAGGTATGTTGAGACTCAATCAATAAGTAATGTAACGAGTAACGTAACTAATTACTTTTGATACCGAGTAATAAGTACCTTTAAAGAAGAACGTTTTAAGCGTTTTACTGCATGCAAAAAAGTATTTCTGTAAATGCCCAATAGATGACAGCAGAGCAACATGAATAATTTAGGTCCTCCTCATGCAACAGACCAAAACAAACCCCAAACACTCCCCCTTTGCTACACCCACAAAACACACATGTGATTTGAGGATAGGTGTGATTTCAAGGTTGGTAGGAATATAAGAACATAGCCTTTGCATCCAAATGTATTTTTGGCAATAGTCAACACATGGATTTTCTTAACATTCAAAACTCCCAACAGCAGAGGAACTTCATTTATCACAGTGTTGGTGTACAGGGGACCCCCCCCCCCCTCTCTCTGTGACTCATCACCCAGCTTTTGTTGCTTAGTTTACTGCAAAAAAAATGCTTTGATGCCTTTCAGCCTTTTATATCGCCACTTCCTCTGTGCAACCCTGGCGCCACGCTTTGATGTGTTTTTTTCCCTCTCCTTATTTGAGACGACACATAACCACAGTAAGCAAACTGGCTGGGTCCCCTGGGCATTGGGGTTGGGTGCACTTACACCCGCCCTCTAAGGGCAAAGATGAGCCATCGCCTTCCAGTAAATCTTCAAAGGGACAGATTAGGCAATAGAACACATACTTCTGTAACTCCTCTGTACAAATTAAAAGAGACCACGGTTAGAAAAAACTAAGCTTCATGGCAGATCCATGCGGGGCGACTAGAGAAGAACTACCCAAGAGGATGACCCATCCGTTTCCAATGTGAACAGGCGACTGAATTACGCTGCTTTACTTGAGAATAATCAAGAAACCATCTCTGGCCTAGTTCAGTACATTACAAGAACAGCTCAGCCAAACACTCATGTTAGAGTCCGACCGACACATGGACACAATGGACCCAGTAAACCCGGGCGTGGCCCTCTCTCACCTCCCCATCCATGTACTTCTCCAGGCAGATGGCACAGTCAGAGGTGGAGCTGCTGCTAAGGGAGTCCGACGCCCCACAGCTGCTCTCGCGCTGCCCTTTCAGCTTGGCCTTGAACTTGCGTGTCTCCATCTTCTCCAGGGCTTGGATGGCCATCCTGTTCATGGAGCTCTGCAGGACACACACAATGCATGAAGACTCAGGACACGCCAGCGATAGACTGTGAACGATCCCTTATAATGAGAGACACTTTGTCTCTGGCATGAACTGCCATCTGGAGTAGAAGCGTGTGAGTGAACGAGAAGCGTCAACACACACACACACAGATATGCTGGGCAGCCTTTCCTCTGTTCTCAGGGAGGCTGCTACTCTATAGCTCTCCCATGAAATGGCACTTGGCTGGCACAGGTTCATTAATGTTCAACATGTTCAAGGTTCATTAAATGTTCCTCCTGACTAAGAGATTAGGTGTAAGGCCTCGTAGGACCGCTGATGCAACGCACAAAGCATATCAATTATCACCACAGCTACTGTGACGCAAAAACATTTCACTGACTGTACAGAGGTGGCTGTAAACAACATAATGTGGTGCACTATTTATGGGAGTGAATGGGTGCTGATGAGTGACGTGAAAGAGTTTTATCCACACAACGGGAGATGTATGCAAGGGAAAGTGGCATATCTCAACACATTATTAGTCAACTTTAAATTCCTCATCTCTCTCTGTGTGTGTGTGTGTGTGTGTGTGTGTGTGTGTGTGTGTGTGTGTGTACAGAGCCACTGGCTGACCTGACTTCTCCTCTGCTTCAGTTTGATCTTGATGAGCAGGATGAGGCAAACCAGGGACACCACCACAAAGAAGGCCAGGAAGATGCCCATGTCAAAGTACTCCGTGGGCTGCTGTAGAACACAGGGTTAGTCATTTCTAAACAAGGTAAATGTAACTACCCCTTAAAAGAACAGAATGGCACTTGCTCAGAGAACAGCAGGTTTCAGTGAACACATCGATCCAAAAGGTCGGATCACCATTTCTGTATAATGTGAAAATCGCTGGTTTAAATCTTTGTACTTAACATCAGGCATTTCTCTCCCTAGGGTGTTCATAATGTCATGTTATTTGACCTCAAAGTGTGCTGTTTCCTTATCAAATATTCCAAGCAAACAATCAACTCTTTGAGAGATAGTCATCTCTCCAGAGCGCCCAGCATAAGGCCTTTGCCTCAGGCCAGTGCAAAGAACATAGAAGTAAGGGACAGGGTCACATTTCTTCACATCTCAACCTATTCTTGCAAATTCACAGGCATGTTTGGTAGTACACTGTCTTGCAAAAACAAAACACAAGTCAATGAATCCACTTCACGTATATCGTCAAAAACACGCAATGGGTCCTCGGAGTCCTGGTTCCTGTGTGGGGCTCTTACCCTGGGCGGTCGGTGCTGGATCCTGGCACGGGCCACTTTCTGCTTGTTCACTATGTTCATCAGCTTGATCGCATCAGCTCCCTTCACATATACCACCGGCCGCTTCAGGGGGTCCTCCGCTACTTGATTGAGCTGGACAGAAGAGAGAGAGAGAGAGAGAGTAGAAAAGGAGTGTAAGGCATAAGAAGAACTAATGGAACTCACGCTTCCTAAATCGCCCAGAACTGTGTTCCTCTCACAGGGGCATAAAGTCATGTATTTTTCATTGAGAAAACGACAGGCCGCAGACATGGAAACAGTGGTCAGTTCCTACATACAGGGAGGAGGGAGAAGACTCCATGAATTGTGTGTTGAGTGTAGCATTTAGAGCCGGTTGACGTACACCACCCTCCCTCTCCTCGGTTTTCCTCTCAAGCATTCCGCCCAAGTCTGTCATTTGAAAAGCCCCAGGGAAAGAGCAGGGATCTTCATATTATTTATTTTTATTCGACTTTCGTAATTTCCCCTGTGAATTATACTCGGCTGAACTTCACTCCATTTGCTCGATTTGGATTTCTCCCTCGGCTCCTTTCTTTGCACTTCATTCTTTTGTAAAAGGAATCCACCACACAAAATATGATCTGCGTCTTAAACGAGTACTGACCATGAAAGTGGAGTTAGTGAAACTGCACAATGTCATCATGTATAAATGTGTAGATTGGCATGCTGTCATTGAAAAGATAACCCTAATTTTTCCA
Source organism: Galaxias brevipinnis (assembly GCA_036023535.2). Lineage (NCBI taxonomy): Eukaryota > Metazoa > Chordata > Actinopteri > Galaxiiformes > Galaxiidae > Galaxias > Galaxias brevipinnis. The sequence goes on along the minus strand of JAVQIZ010014733.1, from coordinate 8,117 downwards.
ATAGGACCTATTACTATGAAAACAAAAACTTTAACAATTTATTATTTTCATTCAGGCAGCTCAGAAACGTACACTTCAAAACTTTGAGAAAGCGGGTCAGTCTTATTAGCTTAATAAAAAGTTAGTATCTTAATTAATTAAGTCTGCCAGCAGTAGTTTGTAGTCAACTTCTACTGCCTCCTCCCAGCCCCATGGCATTGTGGGTCCTGTCTGTGCCGATTGGGCCGCTCAGTCTGAAAAAGCCTCTCGGGGAATCTAACACAGCCGCCTGCGCCACCTTTCATGCGGTCGCTGCACAAGCCTTTTATCTCGCTGCTACATGCTTTACAACCCAGAGGCTGAGAAGGAGATGAGGAGAAGAGGAAAGCAAAACTGCAAGTCCAGGCTTGGAAAGATGAATGCCACAGGAGAATTCTTGCGACAAAGCCGCTTAGACAAGAAATGTATGTATTATAGCCCTCACAACAAAGACCCAGGAACCAGCAAAGGTGGAGTAGGGAGAGGAATGTCTGTGTGTGTTTGTTTGTGTGCTTGAAAGAACGTATCAAAAAGAAAGAAGAAAAAGAGACGTGTGTATGTTTGTGTGTTGAAAAAAAGAAAACAGACAGTACTCCATGGATCCTGTTCGTTCTCAGGGGATGAGGTAATGTGTGTTGGTGAGCGCTACCTGTGCAATTATGAACTGAATTGAGGCTGTTCACACTCTAGTGAAAGCCTAACCTGGATATCCATTTTCAGTCTCCCACAGAACACTTCTCTTAATTCAAGGCAAACTCAAACTCTAGTCAAAGGCTCGCTATGGTTGAACGAGCTCGGTTTGCCCACGTTTTTACAACCAACGTGAAGAGGGAATGATCATTTTTTGCACACTAAACACATCCTGTCAAAAGGTACGTTCAAGGACAGGACTCCTTCAATGGAATTCAAGTTATCTGGCTTTTGTGGGAATGTTAGGTGAGGTTACAAGTCGACTAGCACTACAGCTAGCACACACTGTAAGTTGTGTGTTTGCGCTATTCATTGTGGAACCGTGAATAAGGCCTTGTTGCGCTCTTACCTGATCAATGGCATCAGGGTTTTCTGACACGTCAAAGATGACGGCCGTCGCTCCCCTCTGAACTGCTCTCTTTGCCTGCCAAAACACAAAATAAAAAGACATTACATATTCTGTTGAATTATTCAAAATATTAGAACCGAATCAAATGTTATTTTCTAGGTTTAATCACACAAGTTCAATATAATCAGAAGTATTTTTGAAGTTTTGTTCCAATGTGCACTATGTGACCACTAGGGGGGACTATACCACTTTGTGTGAATGCAGCGCCTCACAAATGAGAACAGAAAAAGAGAGAGATAGTTGCCAGCTTGAGATAAACAATCAATTGATAACAAAATGTCACCGCATAGTCCATCTTCATTACGCTACCATAATAGTGTGACAGTGGTCCAGTGAGTTTGGTCGTTGTCATGGCTTTAGCAACGTGACCGACAAACACATTGAGATGGAAACTTTGAGGATTACATTGTAAACTGAAGCAGTGATCCTGGTGAAGCCCGGCTATGCAAGATGAATTTCAATGTTCCTTCCCAAATTCTCAGAGAAATCACTATTACTATTCTGCCGTTCTCCAGCTTCCAAAACGCGTGAAGTCTTTTCATTTCAGGCTGAGAGAGTTCGAAAACTTTGGTCTTTTGAAGGCTTCCGCTGAAGGCAAGAGATAAAGGAAACGCTTCAATCTGCAGAGCCCTGAGTATCTCGCAGAATCCAAATTGGCTTCTCCCAACGGAAAAGTGATTTATCTTAACTCCTACTGTTGCAACGACAACTGCCACCCCTTGATTCACAGTAGCACTCTATTTAGACGTTTTGATGTCTAAACTATACACGATCTGAAAGGGCCCAGTCGGGATCACATCCTGGTATTATCAATGGCCTATGGGTTCATGCCAACACTGTTCATTTAGGAGTTGGGCTGAAGATCAAAGGGACATACAGCTCCGGAGTGGCAAGGAAGTGTCACTCCAGGGAACGACTTTTACAGAATAAGAGAAAGGGAGTCAGCAGAGCTATTTTTTTCTCACCTACTTATGGTATATTAATAGTGTGCTTCAGAAAATGTGTGTTATATTGAGCAAATAGGAGAAAATAATGCACACCACAAAACATTGTTTTAGGCTTTCAAAACTGAATATTTGGCCCTAGTAGCAAAGTAAAGAATAATTAGTACAGGATTGTTTAAATGTTTTATACATTTTCACCGAGAACAATCACAGACCCCATGTATATAATCTTCCACATACTGTACTTAATGTAAATTCACAGACCAAGAATACACAGTTTAGATGAACTCTCCTTGAACTGCTTTGTTTTGGCAGCCATTCCTAAGAATCTTCACTGAATGTAGACACAAGCTGAGAGAAAAACTCTTATCCAGGAGTACGTCTGTGCTTGGAACTGTTCCTTCCACACTGACCGAAGTTTCATATCAAAGTGAGTGCCTCCAAATATTTAGATCTTCAACAGATAGCTGTTCTTCATTCGGCTGAAAGCTGGGTATGTTGTATCACTCGAAAACCCTGTATGTCTACATGTAGCCACCATTACTCTTTTGTTCTCTAAAAGCAGGCAGAGTTGCCCCTCTTGAATACCTCTGCCAGAGCAGAAAGAGAGAGAGCGAGAGAGAGAGGATTGGGGAGCAGAGAGGTGGATTATGTGTGTGTGATCTCGTCCATGCCTGTCTCTCTGCAGGCCAGACCAGACCAGACCAGACCAGGCCAGGCCAGGCCAGGCCAGACCAGGCCAGACCAGACCAGCCAGGCCAGGCCAGACCAGACCAGACCAGGCCAGGCCAGACCAGACTAGGCCAGGCCAGGCCAGGCCAGACCAGACCAGGCCAGACCAGACTAGGTCTGGCCAGACCAGACCAGACCAGGCCAGACCAGACCAGGCTGGCAGGCCTCAAATCCCATCCACCTCAATGTGGGCTAGAGGAGGTGTGTGGAGATGGGAAGTCTGTGGTAGGCTGTGGAACAGAACAACTGCTATGGTATTTAAAAGATAAGCTACCCCTTATTAGTCAACATGAATAACATTTTCATGATGAATAGAATGGTGGCTGAAATAATACCCAATTCAAATGTATACATTTTTAAATGCAACACTTTTCAAAAGGAAATTATTCAATTGTCTAACAGTTCCGTGGCTGATCTTACATTAAAACCTAAGACTGTCTTCTTCAAATAAAGCCCTCCAAAGTACGTCAAGCAAAAGGAACATGTTGACTTTCAGAATTCACACAGACCATAAATTAACTTGTGCTGCCCTTGGAATGAAACCGAATGGTTTTGCTGCAATTACAAAGAAGATAGTTATATTGTGAAGGGGTTCCACCTTTTCTTTTGGCCAGTTATCTTACTAAAAGCTAACATCTCTCTTGCTTGGCCCCCACCCCCACAAAAAAAGTTCAAAAACAGGGAGAGTGAAATCTCTTTCCCTTCTCTTCCCTCTCACCCAGTTTCTCAGCACCCCATTGCCAGGCCCTAGCACATTTAATTCAGCGCGTGTCCGCTCCTTTGATGTTAGCAATCCCGGTTAATAATTAATAGCTCTTGGTAAGACGCTTTGAGAAGAAAGAGATATCTTCCACTAAAGAATCTCCATTTGGGCAGGCGCTGCAATGCAGGGACTTGCCTGACAAAAATTTACCCACAGGCAAACTGCCTTTCTTAAAAGCTCAAAAGACACCCCCTCCTCAAAAGTAAAACCCAGCCTGAGCTATGAGGAATGATGGATCACTGTGCCCTTTACTCATCTCTAATACGGTATGTTTCTACTCCCAACAACCTACTGTGTGTTGGTAAGAAATATGTTTATTTCAATATCATTTTCTGCTTTTAACTTCTTGGAACAACAACTTATATTAAAAAGATATGCATTATCATCATAAATAGAGTATCGGGAAAAAAAGTAAAATTTTGAACAAGCTTTAAACATTCAGTGAAAGATGGAAAGTAAAAAAATGGTCAGATTCGGTAGTGCTGGCAAGACAGTCCACATACAATGTTGGCTGGCAGGCATGAGACCGAGGCTGCAAAGCGACCCGAGTGGACACAAACCACAGCACCAACTACTGAGAGCCAGTCTAGACAGAGGACGCGCAGGAAAATTAAAGCTATGTTTAGCATCCACAAGTGCCTTTGCCAGCTTGTACGATTTAAGGGAAAGGAGATTTCACTTGTCTGGGGGGAGACTTTTCTCATCACCGCCCTGCGTCAAGCCGTCACACTCGCACAGGGCATGTTTGTGTGTAATTGGACTTGATCATGTTTGAGCGTGAACACACACACACACACACACACACACACACAGGTTTCACCTGTAGCATGTGGTTTGGGTGAGCCTACACTAGGCCACCTATCCTTTCTTAAATCTCCTATGCTACTTGCTCTCCCACTTTTTCCCCTCCCTTTTCCCCCCTCTGTTCCTCCTCCCGGTCTCCTCTCTGCTCTGCTATAATTAAGGCAATTAAGTCTTCAGAGGGCTCTCCTCTGCTATTATGCTGTAATTTCATGTTGCCTCCTGGCTTTTCGGTTTATTAAAAGATAAAGGCATACTTTTCTCTCATGGATTTTCTTATGTGGCTGGCTTTTTCTTCTTCGTCTCAGAATGCGTGTGTTTGTGTGTGTGTGTGCCAGGACATTATTTACATTCTACTAAAATAAAAAATGTTTGACCGTGGCTAGATCTGCTGATTGAAAGCTACACATTACGGAAGAGGAAATTAAAATACGCCTAAACTCTTCTGAAAACATTGGCTTCTATGATGCTTTGTCCAAAACACACTTTACTTAACCATGTCTTTCAATTACCTTTCACATAAATTCAGAAAAACTTAAATGACGTTTTTAAGACACCAACACATTCCTTGTTATAAGCATATTTCTTGAAAGGGACATTTTTGTTACTGATATTGTAAATGCATAGAATGTACAGTATACCTCCCAAGTCCGCTCTTTCTATTGTTTGCTAAAGTGACGTGTTTTGGACGCACAATGGTTTGAGAGTAGTAGAACATCAACGGACATTGACTGACAGGTCAGTGAAGGACTGTCACAACATGCCATGCTGCTGTTGATGGATTGGGGCATAGTGGTACATGACATGTAGAACTAAACAGTGTCATGCCCTCATTGTCTTATCAGGTTCTTATGGTGCCACGACATTTTGCCAACAAGCAATCCATTCAGCGCGTCTCGTTTGCCACACACATTCTACTCAGCATGTGAAAATGGCACTGCAGAAGTCCCCCTCTAGTTTAATTGCACAAATAACTTTTTTCATGAATCCCCTTTCGCCCATATTTGCACACAGTCATGAAATTCCGCCCGAGTCGATGGCTAGAAGAAAAAAAGACATGTTGAGACTGTGAACTTTGTGTGCCCTTGAATTTTAGAAGGACACATTTTTTTTCTCCTCCGTAAAAGCCAACCCATTTCTCTGTTTAATATTACTTAGGAGCCTGTTAAGTCCCCGTTGAGTGTTTTACAGGAGTTGAGGGCACGTATACGTAGTTCTTATCGTGTAAAATATGTTTACGAAGCACGTAAAAATCCACTTGTGTGACGCGCCATCGACACTCTACGAGGAGTATCTGTGCAGACTTCCTTTGTGTAAACGGGCCAGTTAACCTAACGTAAAGCCAGAGGGGAAGAATCACTTAAACCTCTCACTGAACTTGGCGTCAGCCATTAATATCCGTCCGTTAATGACAGTGTGAGGCACTGAGAGGACAACACTGAGCAGTTTGGGTATGGGTCCCTGCCTCTTTAATGGACAGGGGAAAGGGAAAAGCCATGACCTAGTTTGAGGAAGGTTTCCCTCTGATCTGGGTTTCAACGGTGTGGCCCGGTCGTCTCCTCCCTGAGACTGGAGCCATGACGTAGTAACACAGAAAGTGGTGCTCACGCTTAGTCCATGAAACCACCTGACTGAACCCACCGAGTACTGGGCTCAGCAAAAAGCCACTTCAAAAACAGACTTTTATATAAATAAAAAAGCTCAAATCTTTATTCTGGTCTTTGTAAGACCTAAAGATTTGGTTTGGAAACATTCTAGTAAAGTTTTTATTCAAGCATTAAATTTAACTTTAGGCTTTGGTTCATGTTGTCTTAAGGAGAACAAGTACACATGTAAACGCGCCCCCGTCCCACACCTCTGCGGACCCTGTGAAGCAGTGCAGAATGACTGTTCATTCTAGGCCAGGCCTGCAGCGGTGACTTCCCATCTCGGTGCGGGCACACAGTGGGGCTTGTGGGTAAACAGTAGGGCCAGCGAGCCCCTGCGGCCAGAGGGACACCATGATGACCTCACCCTGTGACAGAGGGGCCCTGCCTCAGGTACTGCTGTGGGGCTGTGCTGTGAGACCTCCTATGTGACAAAGAGTGGCCCCTGCCTCAGGTACTGCTGTGGGGCTGTGATGTGAGACCTCCTATGTGACAAAGAGGGGCCCCTGCCTCAGGTACTGCTGTGGGGCTGTGCTGTGAGACCTCACCCTGTGACAAAAAGGGGCCCCTGCCTCAGGTACTGCTCTGGGGGTGTGCTGTCAGACCTCCTATGTGACAAAGAGGGGCCCTGCCTCAGGTACTGCTCTGGGGGGTGTGCTGTCAGACCTCCTATGTGACAAAGAGGGCCCCTGCCTCAGGTACTGCTCTGGGGGGTGTGCTGTGAGACCTCCTATGTGACAAAGAGGGGCCCCTGCCTCAGGTACTGCTGTAGGGTGACTGACTTACTACTTCTTGTGTGTAAATGACTCTTTATCAATTTTTGTAGATGATCAATTCATTCTTAAATTTATTTTATAATCGATCAAGGTGATGAAGGGTAATTACCTCGTATACGGAGCACCACCACACAGAATTTAGCAAAGGCTAAGCACGGCTCTGCGGGAAACCGAATCAATTTAGCATTAATTTAATAATCTAATCATTAATGTTTTAATCTCAATTCTGAAGTAGTGACGTTCTATGTTACGAGAATAAATGTTTGTATGAAAACGAAGATATGACAGCTGGGTTTAAATGCAAAGCAATTATTTTAATTTACTAATCTAAAGAAAGCATGAAAATTATGGTACTACAAAGAATGACTAAATGATGACATTGATAAACTAAAGTGGTTAGTATCTAAACACACATAGTATTAACAGTTAAAATAGTGACAAATTATGGTAAGCACAACACATCAGTAAAGTTGTCTCTAGCATCAAAACGCTCAACGTTTTGAAAACCATGAGTTTACGTTACTGTGAGAAGAAAGGCGGAGCTGTGGGACTGAATAATTGTTCCTAGGCCTGCTGTTGCGGCTGGACCTAATTTGAGAAGTTCGTGTTTTTTTTTTGGTAAAGTTCTGAATCATTTGAATAAATGTTGGAAGTTGTGAAGTTTGAAAGTTCTGACAGTTAGTTCCTTGTTTGAATAAACGTGGAAGAGAAACGTGGGTTTTGGGTCTTCTTTGACGTGGTAATTGACCTCTTCTGGTAAGGAGGACAAAGGTGCGCTGGTTCAGTTTGGGTGATCCAGCGATCCTAAAACTCACATAGACTCGGTAAAAAATCTGAATTGTTTCGGAAAACGTTGGAAGTTGTGAAGTCCCAAACGTGGTTAGAACTAAGGTTTCTTTGCTCTGAAGTGGTGAAGTTTGAAAATGTTGCAAGGAGTTTTCCAGCCTGTAGTGAGGTCCAAGACCTATTTCCTTTGTTCTGAGTTGTTCGTGGAGCGTGGTTCAAGAACAGCGGGGTGCAGTTTTTATCCTGTTAGAACAAGGTGGCTGACCAGGTTCTTGCTGATGTTAAAAAGCAATAGTTTCCTGGTTGTGAACCCTATTTAAGATAGTCTGAGGAAGGGGTGTAGGGAAGGATGCCTGGGTCATGTCATTGGATGAATGCCAATGAACAGAGGTGTTGATTATCTCACTTTGATAAGATTAGGATTGCCTGCCAGCTTACCTCATATAGTTTCGTTTCTATTTACGCATATATACTATATATACTCCAATAATTTCATTGAATGTTCTTTAGGCAGCAATATCTTAATCCCAATGTATTAATCCTTAGAGTGGA
>JAVQIZ010014722.1:0-10836 GCA_036023535.2 Galaxias brevipinnis | reverse complement strand
TTGGTTATAAATCAGATTTGATTTAAATTTGATTATATATATATATATATATATATATATATATATATATTAATAAAAAAAAGCTCCATATAGTACATGCTGCACAAAACATACATTGTGTCACAATCTCTTGAGTGATGCAAATATATTTAAGTGTAATTATAACCCATCAGTAGCACAATGCAAGAAGACAATGTACAGACGTATTGGACGATATACTAGCCTTCAAACAAACCCTTCTCATTGTCATGTAAATAGACATTTGCCTTCGACGCAAAGCTATAAATACGTGACCATGAACATCGGTCCTATACAGGGGGCAATACTTTCTTCGTAGATCATCCAATTATGATAAATATATGTCCTAGTACAGTTCTGCAGAAATTAAATGATCAATATACTGTTTCAGCTCTCCACCTGCAAGCAGAGATAAGCTATAAATTACTATCAGTGGGGGAACGTGAAATCTGCTCCATTTCTCAAAATACTACTTATCTATATGTAGGTCCCTCTCATACTTACCTCAGATTCATTTTACAACCTTCTAATAGCACATTTCTGGAATAAGCATGCATTCCAGCAGGCAAGCTCTCTCTCACACACTGAGACACAGATCATTGCACAATCCAGGTTGTTATTTCTGCACAAACAAGGTCTGATTGACAGTCATTAGAGTATTGCTATAATATTATATGATCATGCATTTAATCCTTCATTACAATTTAAATCACAGCCAAAGCAGGATATTTTACGCTGAGTTGAATCAGGCCTGAGTAGCCTTAACATGCAAGCTTGTTCAACTGAATGTTTTTGTTACATGCAACTACACATTTACACTTAAAAAAAGTTTCAAACCTACCAGAGCTTATACCGTAAGTACAGTCAGGAGATTCATGGCTGAGTGAAGCTCTCCCAGGCGAGTGCGGATCGTGGCGCACAGTTGGGCCGCTGCCTCCCCTCCGCTGCTGGCTTCCAAGTGATGCTGCCGCAACACTCCCCACTGATGCTGAGGTAGAAGTCGCGACTCCGCTGCTTGGCCTATTATCACATGGGGGACGGTATTGTAGGTGTTGCTGCTGTAGTGGCTGATGCTGCTGCTGGCTACTACTGATAGTGGAGGCAGCGTGATGGTGCTGCAGACGCTGCTGAGGTTGCTGTTGATACGGATGTTGACTAACGGGATAGGAGTAGGGATTCCCGACACCGTCCCCAAACAGCGGAATATCAACCATAGTGGGTCTGTCAAACCGCGCCTTACCCGCCGACCGCTTGTTCTGGAAGGTTTTGAGAGTGCTGTAAGGACCCCGTTGTTGTCTACACATTTTTGGGGCACAAACCCCTTCGTCTGCGGGCTGCATTTTTCCCTCCATAGGTGAGTGATACCGCCTGTTGGGTATGCTACCTCACCGTCACGCTTGCCGTGTCCTTGTGTGACGGGATGGAGATCAGAAGCTCTCTCTTTTCGTCACTGTCTAGCTGTCTCACCAGTCCCCCCCCCCCCATCCACTTTAGTCGGAGGTTGGGCCAATTTTAGCAACTGACAAGCAACCGCTCCAATCCCCAGACGGGGGCGCCGCGTATTAGCTATGAATTATTCTGGCAAAAGGGAAATGCAGGCGGGACCTGTGTTCCCCGCTGTCTTGCGCTATCAGTGGGCATCCGTAGACAACAACTGTGTTCAATTGCATGCGTGAAGATTGAACACAAAATCTGGGTTCTACAAATAGAGCCAGTGGCCATTTTGCCTCTAACAAACAGCCCTGTATGAAGCAGCGAGATAAACCTATTCATGTTAGGCTAAAAGCACAATTGTTTATCATATAGGCTACTAACCTAATCATGAGTCAGATAATTTGCATTGTACATTCATACAATTAAATCCACCAGTTTTATCACTATATTACCTTTTGCAATAGTCATTATATTTGCATTTGGTTTTTCGAGAAATAAGTAGAACAGAAAAGAAGCTTGTTAACTGACTAGTGGCTGTAGTTTGGAAATTATGATAAAAATATAATAGGCTAATGGTAAGTGTTGAACTACATAGTGTTTTATTTGGTAATAATTCCATTACTTCTTAGCATAATATTTGTTTAATTATTAAATAAAGCAGCTGTCAGAGTTGTAATAGCATTAGTGGTAGGTTGGCCACATGGGGGCGTCATATCAATACAAATCCTGACTCCATAAAAATCTATTGTCTTCATCTATCCAAATCCAATGTTTAACTCAAAGGAAGTTCCACACACACCATGATATATATATATACACTAACTTACATATTTATCTGTTTATACACATGATGAGTCTAGGCCTTTTATAGGATATTCGTTGCATTCACTAGTTCAGTTGACATATTAAGAAAGTTAATTATCTGGCCTGAGATACATATTTTTAGGCATTTGTAAGCTATGCGCTTAGTTTTACTTTTAAATAATGTTTGAGAATTCCAATGTCATGCTATTTCACTGGGTGTGTTGCTTATCCCCCATCGGGTTCATCAAGTTACATGAATGCGCACGTCCAGTGGTCCAATACGGTGCGTGCGCGCCTACAGAGTCAGTCACAAAAGCAACACATTTCAAATGAAGTTGTACACCAGACAGCCGTGTCTGCCCACGCGCATCGTCTTGACGGGGTTCAACTACTTTATGGATTAAAATCTCAGTAGTTGCTTTTTTAAATGGAGATGCAGAAGACAGCATTCGACAGTTATGTGACATTTGTTCTTAAAGTAATTTGAAATGGAAAGCGCAATAACGGTTTGAGAAGTTACTGAAACATTTTTTTTCAGATCCTGCTACTATTACACCTGTCATCTTGTAAAGGCTATTGGAATCCGACGTAACTTTGAATCGATAGGGAAAAAAATAAGCCAATCGTGTGGTGTATTGTTGAATTAAATAATTAAACCAATCCATGTTTAACAATCTGAAACGGATTACTTTCCAGCTAAATTAGCTATGGCTACTAATAGACTAGAGACAAAACACATTTAGAGAACAGGAGTGCTCTGTGAATTGTGTTGGATTTCACTCTTACAAGAATGGTGCGCCTGCTTAACTGCCTGTTGTTGGGGTATCTGACCTGGAATCTACGGATATCAGACGCACAAGGGGAGTACTGCCATGGGTGGCTGGACGGCAATGGGAATTACCACGAGGGCTTTCAGTGTCCGGAGGACTTCGACACCATGGATGCGACTGTGTGTTGCGGCTCTTGCTCCCTTCGTTATTGCTGTGCAGCTGTGGATGCACGGTTGGACCAAGGAAGCTGCACAAATGATAGAGAGCTGGACAATACCGAATTTGCAGCCCGTAAGTTTCTGTCCTAGTTCACAATGCCAAATGCACACACAAGTTATATTGAGCAAAATAAAAGTTATAAATAAACAAAAAACAGCAAGGGTTTTAATAATCTTTTAGATCGAGTCAAATTGTAGCTTTAATAATCTTATCTACATGATTTTTTTACTCACCTATTTTTCACCATGCCTAACTACATTTTGTGTAATAATAGTAAGCACATTCAGGTTCATTATTGAACGTACTCTGGTGAAAAATGAAAATCCATTATGAACTCTCAATCAGCCAAACATGTTGTAAATTCTGTTTTCATAATTCTGTGGGCCACTTCTTTTTTGTTTCTCCGTGACGGCCTTTTAAATATTGGCGCACAAAAGGTTAACAAATAAGACACACTTGTATTATAGCTCTATTGAGTTCTACTTATCTTTCTATTAGTCCAATTATTAGTTAAATTATATAAAATGCCACGTAAGTTAATTCAACACTACACAACAATTATTGTATTCACAAGTGAAAGATGAAGTAACAATTATTGCAATGATAATTCACAAGTAACGATTTGTCTGGCAAGGAATTAGGCTACTCTATTCATTATGATGTTGCTATTTCTTATGATGTTTTTGGGAATGATTTGAGTTAATATATATACTGTTATTTTCTTATGACTATATATTTTCCAGTTACATTTTTTTTGGGCGAGAAAGTAAGCAAAAACGTTGGTAGTTACTAACTTAGGGTACACCTTAATGGGATCTTATTACCTTTACATCCTCAGAACCCATCTACGTGCCCTTCCTGATGGTGGGCAGTATCTTTGTGGCCTTTGTTGTGGTGGGTTCCCTGGTGGCTGTCTACTGCTGCACCTGCCTGCGTCCCAAGCAGCCAACGCAGCAGCCCATCCGCTTCTCCCTCCGCAGCTGCCAAGGCGAGACCATCCCCATGATCCTAACCACAGCACCACCCAGCCTCCGGACCCCCTCGCGCCAATCCAGCACGGCCACCACCAGCTCCAGTTCGGCTGGAGGAGGTAGCTCCGTGCATCGGTTCTCCATCGGAGGTCAGGGCCAAGGAGCGGGCCAGCAACATGGATGTCTGGTATCCGCCACCATTTCATCCACCACCTCGACCGCCTCCCCTCAGCCTTTGCTCCCGCCCCCGCCTCCACCATACACATCTCCCGCAGCATGCATGGCAGGTTCCACCCAGCATTCTCACCCACACCCTTCGAGCCATCCACACTCCCACAGCCAGCTGCAGCTACACCAGCACCCCATGCACAGTCACCCCTCCCAGGGAGCAGCGTTCTTGCTGCCCCAGCAGTACTTCTTTCCTCTGCAGCCAGAGACGTTCTCAGGGACCAAGGGTTTTGCAGACTTTGGCCAGAGCTGACGGGGCCCTCTCAGTAGGGAGAACGGGGGGATTACAAGACCTCTACAGGGCTTTACTTCACGATTTCACACACATGCAGTGGGCAGCAATGGGACAAACTGCTCTGACCGACACGTAAGCGTGTTGAGTGGAGATTGAAAAGGACAACTGATGGGCAGGATAACGCACAGACAAAGGCAGTGATTTAACATCCTTATCAAGCTACATTTTCCTCTAAGTTTAAGGATCAGGCCATAGGTCCAGACTTGCACTGGTATTGGCTGTGACTATTTATAAAAAGTGCACTTTTTATATACATTTTTACTAAAGACAAGAGTGGACTTTCTCCTCGTCTTTTGGTTTCATTACACTGCTGTTCAATTTATTTGGGACTACAACATTAGACATGAAATAATTGTGTAAACTCTTTCAGAGAAGGATTTTAGCAAGGTTGCACTGTTTTTCTTTGAAACTGGTCTTGACATTTTGATTGATCAGACAGACACTAAAACCAGGGAATTGAAGTGGTGAATTTGACAATCCTAAATCTCTCTGAAAGAGAGGGAAGTAATGACTGTAAATAGTATTTGTTTCTGTAAAGAATATAATTGTTTTACAATACAGGTAAGGTGTTTCCAACCACGGGGTCTTAAAGTTCTTACTAAATACATAAATTATGTAAATATATACACACTAGATTGCAGTGTCATAACAGATGTGTCAATTAATTTATAATTATGGTGTATGGTTGTTAAGGGCAATTTTTGTAGAGTTTGGTTGTTGGAAAATTTAATCACCGCTTATTTCTACAAAGGAAACGAGGACAGTGCGGCTGCAAAACAGCTACCATACCTGTCGCTCGTTTGTGCGCCAGACTTCACAGCAGGAATGCTGCACTGAGATCTGTCATTGTCAATGCTCAATGAGCATAGCATGGTCACAGTGTTAAAAACAACTGGTCCCAGAAATAGAGGGGTTTTGTGTTCCGTCGGCAGGTATGGAAAAATCTACAAAGCCTCGTCTGTTTGCCAGTTATTTGAGTGTTAAAAGGAGTTGGCAATCACTGTCCCATTCAGGTTAACATGCGAGCTGATGCTACAATGACTGGGAATAAACCTTAATAGTAATAATTCATGCTTTAATTAAAATCACTATGTTACAGAAGCCTTTGACCTTGGTTCATAACTCATCGTCTTTTACAATATGTTTGACATGCCATATGTTCTCTAATGTACAGCAGCAATGAGAAAATTCTTGTCTAAGTAGTTTTTATAAATATCTTAGTTTGAACTAGGTTAAGTCAGAATTATGTAGATTCAGCAGATAAAGAAACACTGTTCCTCATTTGAGGGATGAGAGATGGTTGGGTGTCCCTATGGTAACAAACTATTGGACAAAAAACGATTTAACACGTCTTTCAACTGAACGTTTAAAATCAGCAAGAGGGACCAATTAATACAACTCCAGAGACAAGTCTCTACACAGAGAACGATTTTGTGTCCATGCAGACAGGAATCTCAAATAGATTCAGGACAGCCTCACATATTGTTGTCATAGAATAACTACAATTCTAGGGACGTCATTTGTTTGTCTGACATGGTTGTTTTCCTCCCCGGCCTCTTCCTGTTTAGGTTTCTCACAGTCATGGTTAAATGAAGAAAAAAAGAAAAAAACCTGCCCTACATAGACTGAATTGGTCTGTTATGGACTGTTTAAGAGGCAAATCGTTTCGAATGACGACAAAGTTGTGTCTCCATGTTTGTAAAGTTTATTTTAGTAGTCCTTCATGGCAGTAAAAGACAACATTTAAAAGTTTGCAGTCCCAACATGCAGATCAATCAATTAACAAAAAGACATAACAAAAACTATATTCAAATAAAAGTCAAAAGTGCATTTTTCTTCTGTGAAGTGACCAACACTCGAGGGATACTCAAAGTAGTACAATTAACATTAAACCAAAGAACATACTTTGTTATCCGATCATGCAGACCAAATCTTTCATTAACAAGTGTTATTTTTTTCTTCCAGAAAAGCAACAGTCCAAGCCTTCTACGACAATAAGGTTCACATTAGAAGACCCACATTCAGCATTTTGGAATTCTGACAGCAACAACCAACGCTAAAATATAGAATAAATAAATAAAACGATATCGATATACCCTTACTAATCCAGGAACAGAAACACAAAGTAGTTATTTTTTAAGTAGAGGTACACTGCATGAAAAGAGAGAGAGAGAGAGAGAGAGAGAGAGAGAGGGAGAGAGAGACAGACAGAGAGAGAACGTGAGCGAGAGAGAGAAAGAGCGCGAGCGAGGAAGGGTGAGAGAAAACAGGTTACAAACGTGTACATCCAGAGAAACTATATACCAAAACCAATAACCAGATAATACCAAATATCCACTACTGGAAAGGTACACAGTGCATTGTGCAACATCTCCTGTCAAAGTGAGCCGAGCATCAGAGGCCCAAAACCCTCAGGGCTGAGGCTGGGGTCCGGCCACACACACGCACACACACATAGCCATGCAGCAGAACTCAGTACACCATCTTTATACCTGGAGTCGTGCAGACAGACGAGGAGCGAGCGGCGCGCACCACACACACACACACACACACACACACACACACACACACACATAATGCAACCAGAGAACTAATGTGCCAAGGGCTCTCAGTCTCACATATAGGACACAGACATGCGTACGTAGAAGTTATCAACAGGAGGTTATACATACGCGCACACACACACGCACACACACATGCACATGCAAACAACATATTGACACATACTCAAACCCACACGGTCTGAAAACAATCTCCCATAGGGAGAAGAGAACAATCACACAGACACAAGTAGTACGTTTTTAAATAATCAAAGCCATAACAATATTAATAATAAGACATAAAGCTCGGTTTTCATTCCATCACATGAGCATTCTTGTCTTCTGTCCGAGAAAAAAAAAAAAAAAAAGTACACACAACAATTCATTACAAAGCCTGTCAATGCAAATTTCTTACATCTCCAATATAAAAATACAAATCCACAAAATAACTATAGAGACAGAGTATTTTGATACTGTTGTGGAGTTGGCTAATATTTCTCTCTCCCGTAAGCTAATGGCACTTATGTTTGAAGGATAAACTCTCCATTATAAGGGAAATACGATCATGAAATAAAAGCCGTCACTGTGAGCATTCGGACGTTCTACGAGACCTTCAAACAGCCCCCGGAACCCTCTGCTGGAACAAAGGAAACTTTGTTTTACATGATTGGCCACAAGGCACTTCCATGTGTTTCCGTGTGTACTACAAGTACAATACTGGTTGGAACAGTGAGCTTATCTCGTCAATAGGGGGGGGAAAGCACTGGTCTATGCTAACTAGCTGGTAATCGAGGCTATCTTAGTATATTAGGGAAAAAGTCTAGTTAGGCACAGTTGTGATTGTTGCAGCCGAGTAATGTGTGGAATGCAATTACTTGTTAAGAGCAATCGAACTGCTGTACAAAATAGTGGGAATGGGACTACATCACATAAAGCTAGCGTTAAAACAAAAAAGCACAATAGGGCACGTCTACGTACTTCTTACATTTAAAAAAATAAAATAAAACTACATTTACATTGAATTGAAAAAAAAAGAAGAAATATGGCTGAAGGCATGAACAAATGTAAGGCCTTTTCATGCAGAAGAAGTTTCTTTGAGTGCAAAAAGAACAAAAACAATAAAAGGTCTGGTCTGAAGTGTTGGAATTAACTCAGGAGTGTGAGTACGTTTGGATATTTGAACTATATTACCAAGACTAAAGAGAGATTGTATATTAAACGACTCTTTGGTGATTTATATACTTTTTTTTACCAATTTTTTACAGTTGTTATAAAAGGGGGAAATATTTTACTACTAATCAGATTAATTGAACTATATTTGAAGTACTATGCGAGTGTGATTTAGACTTCATAAAAGGATTTGAACCTTTTGGGGGTAATGCTCATCATCCTCTAAATTATGTTGGAACTCTATTGGACAGATCAAGAACAGCAAGGGACTTCAGATCACAGACTGCGAAAAATGCAAGCACAGTGCTCATGTCTGCTTGACATTTACCTACAGCATAGTGAATACGTTTCCAACACTTTTGTTCCTTGTTTTTTTGATCCTTTTCAAAGTTGTATAAGACATCCCTCTGTTCTGTACATTTCACATCTAAAATCCTCACAGGCTCGTGGTAGTCTCGCCCTCTGGTTCCCAAGGTAACTGTAAATTGACGTTGGAAACGACTGAAGTTGCTCCAGACAGGCCCGCCAGGCCAAGAGGGGCGGGTGTTCACCATTCGTTGGTCCTCTGTTTGGTGGTGTCGTAGGCTCGGATTACCTCCGACTGCGATACCACCCCGTTCTCGTCTTGCGAAAAGGCGTAGCCATCTGCAAGAGAATCCCACACAATGACAACCTAAACCTCATCAAGTTCAGACATTTTGGAACAGATGTCAAAACTCATAAAAAACACACAAAACAACTCAATATGTCAAAATTAAATCTAGGAACAAGATCTACTCAGAATGTGGTAATAATGATACACCAAAACATAAACACACACATAACAAAAACATGAATACAAACAAGAACTCTTAACGCCTGAATGGCTTTCTCTGAGTAAAGGGAACCACACCTCATCTGGTCTACTGCCACTACCTACGGATTGATCCTGACCAACGACCCCTAACTCACCTTCAGGACTCACATGACCCCATCACTACCTGGAGGTCAGCGGATGAGTTCAAAAGGCTCGCCCCGCTGCGAGAGGGGCGCGTGGGGGGGAATAATAACGCAACAGGGCATGAATGGTTATCTCTTTTCTAATCACTCAACTCAGCACACGGCACACGGGGAGAGAAGGCGAGGCGCTCGATAACGCAGAAGGTGAGGAGAGTCTATTAGGGTTAATGAGGAGGTTTGGTTTCTACGATTTAAGGAGGAGGAGGAGAGAGAGAGAGGGGGGGGTTGTCAAACTGAAAGACACTGTCATGCAATAATGATCCTATCCCCACCTACGAGACAAAAACAAACAAACAGACAAACAAATTCAGAAAACGGCAACAGAAAGAAAAAGAGAACAGAACAGAACAGAACAGACAACGCTAAATGAACAGAAGACAAACCAAAACCATGCCCGCAACCATCCACATTGAATCCTTCCCTACAGGAGGGCCTATTCTACGTTTGCATGAGAACAGTAAAGTCTGTGCTTCTTAACAGGGGCTGGGGGACTGGGTGGGCAAGTGGGTGTAGGCAGGTGTCAAGTCCCCAACAGGGAACAGTGGGGGTGTTCAACTGTTGCTTAATGGGCTTATAGACAGGATTATGTATGTGGATTTCCTGCATCTGGCTAATGGAGAGCAGGCATAGCCCCCTTTGTGCATTAGGCTTGCTGTGCCTCCAGGGCTTGGAGGCGGTCCGCTATAGGGGGCTGACAAGGACATGAGGAGCCGTGTGTCAGGATAAGATGAACACACTCGGGCTACGAACTCGGACTGAGGGGTTTGTAACCACAGACAGACTGGCAGTGTGGCGAGTTCAGGGGCCTCTTCTTTCTATCAGGGCTAACCAGTATCCTCTCAGCAGTGCATTGCCTCGAGAGTGTTGAGACACAGCGAAACATTTTGTGTTTTTATGTACTCTATGTTTTGTAGGCACTATAGTGTACGTGAGGATCTGTACGTGGGTGGGATAAAACATAATAATACAAAAATTTTATAAAAAGAGGGAGTCTGTGTGCGCTTGTGTTGCTCGGTTTCACGATAAGGTGCACACGACTTACGGAGCAGGTTCTGCTGCATGGAGTCAGAGCGGTACAGGCTGACTGTACTCTTCTTGAAGACGTTCTTCAGGAGCTGGGCTCTCTCAGTCAAACTGCAAGCACACACACACACACAGACACAGACACACACACACGCACACACGCACACACACACACAAACAGGAGAAAAGCATGTTAGCAACACACAGAGGCCTTCATGACACATTCAATAAGCCATGAGTCAATCGACTACCAGCATCTCCACAGACCACAGGAGGCACGGTCTGGCCAATTGCTTTACCTGCTAGGAGCATGCAGGGAGACGAGCCACCGGGGACACAGGAGGAAGACATGAGTGTGTGTGTGT
>JAVQIZ010014682.1:0-25882 GCA_036023535.2 Galaxias brevipinnis | reverse complement strand
TTTTTTTTTTTTTTTTTTTTTTTTTAATGATTTCAACAGTTTGAAATTGTTACCCATAGGTTTGTCAATTAAATTATTGTAAAAATAGGCAGTGAAATGGTTTTTAGTTTTTTTGCAATGAAGATTCCCTATACACATTTTTAGTCTATGGCATGACACACATGCACTCCAGTCTGATGTTGGAGCAGATGTATTAGCCTTTTACCAAGCTTCATAGTAGTAGTTGAGATCTGAATAGTTACAATCATGTTTCCTACGAAGTGAGTGGTTGCTGACTGAAAAATACATTAATTCCGTGTTGAAAGCTCTAGCAAGAATTTGTCTCAGGAGCTGAGTGCCGTTACAAGATGATCAGGTTCTTAATTGTTACAGGTCAATAATTTTTTTTTGTAATTGGCAAACTTAAGTGTCGCACACAAACCTGAACTCGCTGTATTTTGAAGGTTTGTTCTGAAGGGCTTGCGTGTAAGGGTCAGTGTTCACCTAGAACCGCCTAGTTAGTATGTACATCATGTTCTTTTAGGTTTGCATGTGACTGTGTCAACAGGCAATGGACTTTGGAGTCACCTGGATTCTTTCCCTACGTTTTACGTAACACCCCCGCTATCTATCTCTCGATGTCTAGATGAACACACAAGTGTCAAAGGTGTGTGAGCTGAATCGTTGACCTGTCTTAATCTGGTGACCGGCGATTCACAGGTCCTCATCTGCATGACCTCTATGTGTACTCTCTACAACTCAACATCGTCCACTGTAATTCCACACAAAAGTATCTCAAATTAGGATCTCCATTCAAAAGATTTAAAATGTACTGCGAACTCGGGTCTGTAATTGCTGTGTGGTTGCATCGAGTGAGGAAGCACAGCGCCAGTCTAGTTGGTAGTCTCTGCTTGTGTGTGTGTGTGTGTGTGTGTGTGTGTGTGTGTGTGTGCGCGCGCTCGCTCACACACTCCTGTAGCCGTTGTGAACAAGCACTCGGTTCTGAATCCTCATCCGCTGTGACGCGGCCAGTGGAGGTTCCCTTCCTTTGGCATCCCTCCCTCTTCTCCGCTCTCCCTTGCCTGCCCTTAAACGTAGTTGTGCTCTGGTGCTGTTTTAGTTTCTATTGATTTTGAGGAGAGAGCGACCACAGCGGGGTCAGACACTTTAGTCTCCGCTTTGGGTTTTGAATATTTAGTGGCACGTGCTCAATTGAACACGCACAGGCCGGTGATGCCCACTGGGTTTTTCTTCCCTTCACCTCCTCAATCCAGCCTCCCTCCGCTTCCTTCTCTTTCCATCTAGTCGTCCGCCGATGCTGTGCTGTGGGCCCTGTGCTTTGCCCTTCTCCTCATTGCAGTCACTCTATTTGGCCTTTTTTTGTGGCCTGTGGCATCTACCCCCTCCATCCAGCCAGCAGCTCTTCTCTTGTACCGTCTTCCTTTTTCATTGGCAGGGAGGCTACAGTGTGAATCACGCCCATAGTCTGTCAGTCTCTTCGTTCTTTTTACTTTTCTTCCTCTCCCACTTTTCTTTGTCTTCCTGTCCCTGATGAGGTGGCAGGGATGGAGGGGCAAAGTCAAACCTTTAAAGAATGTCTCCCTTTTGTCATGTACCCGACCAGACGCCTGCTGCTCACCTAACCTTGCTTTTGTTTCCCTCCCATCTTCCCAGAAGCTGTAAGCTGCAGATCAGGAACATCCCGCCTCACATGCAGTGGGAGGTAGGTGCTGACCGCTTCCTGGGCAGGGCTGGTTCCTGGGTGGGCAGCGCTCGCTTAGCGTGGGGGTGTGTGTGTGGGGGGGGGGGTCCGTCCATCATGCTTTGGAGAAACGGCGGCGTGTTGATTCTCAAATGGTGCAGTGTTTTGAGCCTTTGAATGGAACTTGAGCTGGGTATTGGCATAGATGCATGCCTAAACAAATGGGTCCCCTGCTAGACAACATGAGTAATCATGTCAGAATCTACGCTTGGTCTGGAGTCACAGACGTGTGTTTAAAAACTACAGTTTAGTCATTTGAGCATGTTTCAACGTTGTACACAACAAAGGTTTCTGTTTTGTGCTTGATGGGTGTTTGAGTTTGACTATGTACACCTTTTCTGATCAATTTAGGACAGGAACCCTTCACATTAGATAGAGCCTTTAACCTCTAAATGTTTACACTTTACATTGTTGGACCCTTTCTGTTTAAGTACAATGGCTGGTTTTGATATCTATTTGGTCATGTTCAGTGTTATGCATTTGATACTGGATGTTGTAACTACCAGCAGATTTATCTTTCGTTTATTGCCACAGATTAGTGTTGCAAAGAATTCAGAGCAATTGTTCAGCTTGTTTGCTGTATGTGCCTAGTATTATGGAACATGCATTAAGACATGGTCATTTGACATGTTCTATATATCGTATCTTGGGATTTAATACTTTTGTTCCATAATTTTTAAGATTTATGAATTCAGTGATAGACGTGACAAATTGAAAATTTTTAAATACTCGAACATGAAATGAAGGTTGTTCAAAATTGAGTTGCATATTCTGGATACATTTTAATCTGGTGTGTGATTTGGGGGACCTATTCAGAGAACAAAATTTCAAAGCTACATTACATCATTCATGAACTTCTATAAGGATTTTGAGTTTGTTCATTGCCATTTGTCTAGTACATCCAATACCCTCAGAAATGTCTGTTTCCATATAAACACAATTTGTCTGTGTAGTATTATGCACAATTTCACATTAGGTGAAAACGTCTTCATGGAGTATAAATGTAGTTGTAACCAAGGGAATTGCAAAAATATTTTTAAATCTTGTATTTATTTTAAAACATTAAGGTTTAGTATTTTGTATATTGTTTAATCACTTGGTTTATTCCTCATTTTAGAAATGCCAGTTTTCAAAACAAGCCCTGTGAGATAAGGCAATCTGTCTCTGTGGCTCCCTCTGATCAATGGTTATGGCCAGGGCCAGTGTTTTGTAATGGTGGGCTTGCTTCGCCTACGCATGTCCCTCAACTGCAGCTCCAAACCCACCTACCCCCTCCTCCATGTTGCTAGTATGTGGTGAGTGGTTGGTTTTCTGATCTGAAGATGACATGGTAGGGGATTTTGTTATTTTTACGTAGACTGGGAGGTGAGAAAATAAGGAAAAAATCACAGCTCTTGAATGTAAAGGCTTTGCTACGCTATCTGGCGGATAAGACGCCGCTGCAGAGCACATGCAGACGGTTCAAGAATGGTGGCAGGGAGCGCAATGAGTGGCGTGTTCGCCTGCTATAGTGGGTGGGTGGGCCTGCTTTCTCTCTGCGCCTCCATGTGCTTTCAGACTCACAGAATGTGTAGCATTAACTCCTGCCCCTCCCCCAACAACCGCTTCCTGCTGGAATGCACCCCACCCTTTCCTAAATGGCCTGGATTTCCATTGGTCAGATTGTTGTGACAAGCAGGGAAACCAGCCTGTGACTTACTAGCCTTTATTTTTTTCAATTTTTTTTTATTCTAGGAATGTGAATATCCGTGTTGAAGCAGCCAATGGGAGGAGTTTTGGATGTTACGGGTAGGGGCGGGAGGTCATATGGTTGGTGGGTTGGTAGGGTGCTAGTGTAGGGAGCGATCCTGGTTGGCTGGAGAAGGGGGGGTTGAGCTGTTGGGGGTGTGGTGTTGGACTAGGAACAGTTGAGTCTTGGGCCTATTGGTTCAGATTGGTCGTTTCTCGACAACATCTTATCAATTTAAAATGCCAGATTTGGCCTGGTAACAATTGAATGTATTGTAAGTCGGGGAAATGGATGCCTTCTATGTACACTAGTGAAGATCATTTAGGGCACCATACTAAGACTGATCTCATGTGTTTTGACTCAATGTTGAGATTGGCAAGACCTTTTTTTTTATGTGGTAACACTTTTTATTTAGCTATGCCAGATCTCCCCTCAGCTTTTTATTAAATGTATTTATTGCATTGACTGAGTTATGGAAACGGTATGCTGTTGGTTTAGTCTTGTCTGGTGGTTTTGTCTACCCAGAGACTGGTCTGAAACTCTCAACCAAACACTCAGTTTTTCTCTCATTCCACCAGGTTCTAGATGGCATGTTGGCACAGTACGGTGCAGTGGAGAACTGTGAACAAGGTAAAAATCTGTCTGTGCCTTTTATTAATGAGTTGTTGTTTTGGGTATTTCATGTACGTGAGAATTTTCCAATTGTTTTTGTGAATTTTTTCAAAGTCAAACATTTGTGCAAGATTTGTCAGAATTAAAGAATTCTATTAAAGAATATGACTGCTGCCATTTCTCTTACCTATAGGATACGCTCTCTCCTATTGTGCAATTCTCAGCTGTCACTGTTTATTTTGTGTATTTGCATTATTGTCCGCAACTTGGTCAATATTATGATTCTCTTAAACACTCATCACTGCTTTACGTTCAGGTCGTAACTTATCTTGTCAAAAGGAACAGTTGGCAAATGAAAGGCTGCTAAGCTTGAACTGTGTATAATACACACACACACACACACACACACACGTGACGGCAAAATAAGCGTTAGTAACCTTTGTAGTTGCTTCAAATTATGGCGCAGGACTCCTATAATCTTTCCAACATTTTATTGTAAAACGAAACATTTTCAATAACAAAATATTATTGGATCAAGGTGTCATCTTGTGAGGTTCCCACTAATTACCATTGCTTCAGTATTCCAGAACCAAATTTTATCTAGGCATTGGCTTTTGCTCAAAGCACATAACCTACAATAATAAATAAAATGTGAAGTTTCTTGACTCTTGCTTTCTCTTACCCAGTGAACACGGACACAGACACCGCAGTGGTTAATGTTCGATACGGGGCCAAGGACCAGGCCAGATTGTAAGTTACACAAGACACTCACTGCTTCTGGGGGCCATCTCTCACCCAGCTGCCATTATATGTAGGTTTTGTGTTTTAGCTGTGTGCACCTGATTTTTCCCACAAATCACTTACATTTAATTTAATATCCGTCGAAGTACAGTGTTATAGCAGGGGGCTGCCCCCTGGTGTATATGGTAGGCACTGCAATGGCAGTGTGCTGAGGTGGGCGTGGTAGGCTTCAGGGTGAATTGCATGCGTTAGTCAAGGGAGCAAACTTGAGTGGCCTTTGCTTAGGGTTTTCTAGCTGGAGATTATAGCCTGCATTGAGTATTTTCTTCATGATTAAACATTGGGATGCTCTGCGTGAAGTTAATGGCTTGAACACTTTCTGCTCTTGCCTCTACAGCTGAAGGCTTGAAGATTTTAGGGTTTGCTGCGTCAGATTTAATATCTCTGGGTGTGTGTGATTGCCAGGGCGATGGAGAAACTAAATGGATTTCTTATGGAGAACTTTGCGCTGAAGGTGACTTATATCCCCGACGAGTCTGCTGGTCCGGATGGTCCCCCTCTGGGGGGAAGAAGAGGTTTTGGCCCCCGGGGACCTCCACGTGCTGGCTCCCCTGGCCTAGGGGCCCGTCCCAAACTACAGTCGGACATCCCCCTGCGCATGCTAGTCCCCACGCAGTTTGTCGGAGCAATCATCGGCAAAGAGGGTGCCACCATTCGCAACATCACAAAGCAGACCCACTCAAAGTAAGTCGGTGACTGCGGCTGGACCGTTGAACCCCACTCACTCTGTACAGCCGACAAAAGGACGACATTTTAAACATACATAGTTCCAATTTGCTGTCCTTTACTTCTATCTATAGCGCTATCTATATGTACATATTATTTTAGCTTGTCTGCACTATTGCAATAGCCATATTTTGGTGTGGGTATTTTTCCTCTCGCTCGCAGCAATACGACGATGCAAGCCTTTTTTGTTGAGTATGGCTGTTTCTCTCCTCCTCCCCAGGATCGACATTCACAGGAAGGAGAATGCTGGAGCAGCAGAGAAGCCAATCACCATCCACTCCACCCCAGAGGGCTGCTCCAATGCCTGCAAGACCATCATGGAGATTATGCAGAAGGAGGCGCTCGACACCAAGTTGTAAGGAAACGAGAGACACACTCGCACTGTGCCCATTTGGGTAACAGGTTCACATATTTATTCACCATAGCACTTGCAATCTTGCACATGCCCACAGATTTGAAATAAATATCCTGTCTCAACTGTTCAGCCAAGTCACACACAGTTCTGACTTAGGATATTGACAGAACGTCTTTTACATGTCTGGCAGCACGGAGGAGATCCCGCTTAAGATTTTGGCTCACAACAACTTTGTCGGCCGGCTCATCGGAAAGGAGGGGCGCAACCTTAAGAAGATTGAGACGGACACGGAGACCAAGATCACCATCTCACCGTAAATGAGTCACACGGGTGTACACACATTCATACCAATGCTTTCAAACTCGACTCCCCGTAGTGTTAATCTGCCTCATGTATTTGTCTAGTCTCCAGGACCTGACCCTGTACAACCCCGAGCGGACCATCACGGTGAAGGGCTCCATCGAGGCGTGTGCCCAGGCTGAGGAGGAGGTGATGAAGAAGGTCCGAGAGTCATACGAGAACGACGTCGCTGCCATGAACGTAAGTCTAAACTGAGGACGACGGCACTCATGAAGTTAAAACGGTTCAAGTGTTTTAGCTATGGTTACCGAGGGCGATTTACAGTTGAGGCCAAAAGTTTACATACACCTGGGCTAACGCCACATTTTATGTTACCATGCATTTCTTTTGGCAAGTCAATTAGGGCATCTGCTTTGTTCACATCAGAAAGTCATTTTTAAAATAATTTGAGAGATTTATTTCACTGTCAGAATTCAGACGTTTGCATGTAGGATCAAGCGTTTACATACACTATGTTGACTGTCTCCTTTTAAACTGTCTGGAAGAATACATAATTTGATGTAATGGCATTTTAGAAGCATATGATTGGCCAATTGTCATAATTAGGAGTTAATTGGGAGTTAATTTGCGCCTGTGGCTGTATTTAAGGGCCTACCTTTAGAGCCAGTGTCTTTTTGCCCTCAACACTTTGGGAAAATCCAAACAACTCAGCCAAGACCTCAGAAGAAAAAAATTGTGTTCCCCCACATGTCCGGTTCTTCCTAAGGAGCAATTTCCAAACAACTGAAGGTACCACGAGCATCTGTACAAACAATTGTATGCACATATAAAAATCTTGGGACCACACAGACACTGCATCATTCAGGAAGGAGGCATAAATCAACTCCCAGGGCTGAACAAACTTTGGTCCGAAAGGTTCAACTGAACCCCAGTACAACAACAAAAGAACTGGTGAATGAGTTGGAGGCTTCAGGTACCAAAGTATCTACATCCACCATTAAGAAAGTCCTACATCGCCATGGCCTGAAAGGCTGTCGGGCAAGGAAGAAGCCCCTACTCCAAGACCGGCATAAAAAAAGCCAGAGTGAAGTTTGCAGGTGATCACCAGGATGAAGACCTAGCCTTTTGGAGTGTTCTCTGGTAAGATGAAACACAACTTTAACTGTTTGCCCATAATGATCAGCGCTATGTATGGAGGAAAAAGGGGGAGCATCATATTGTTGGGGTGTTTTGCTGGAAAAGGGACTGGTGCGCTTCATAAACCATACCTCCAAAGTTGTAACAAAATGGCTTGAAGACAACAAAGTGCAAGTATTGGAGTGGCCAGCACAAACCCCTGATCTAAATCCCATAGAAAATGTGTGGACTGAACTGAAAAAGTGTCTGGGCAAGGAGGCCCACAAACCTGACTGAGTTACACCAGTTCTGTCAGGAGGAATGGGCAATAATTCTGGTATTGAGAAGCTTGCAGAAGGCTACCCCTAGCGTTCGATTCAAGTTAAGCATTAAAATTGCAATGCCACCAAATGCTAACAAAGTGTATGTAAACATTTGGCCCAGTAAACCTTTGAATTCTGATATAGTGAAATTAATCTGTCTCTTAATCGATTCTTTTAAAATGACCTCTGTGAACAAAGTAGATGCCCTAACTGACTTGCCAAAAGAAATGTATGGTAACATGAAATGTGTGGAGTTGTGAAAAACTGAGTTTGAATATCTTTAGCCTAAGTTTATGTAAACCTTTACCTTCAACTGTATGTTCTTAAAAAGGTTCTGTGTTAATGTTGACCCATCTCTCCTGCTGATTCCCCTACAGCTCCAGTCCAACCTGATCCCTGGGTTGAACCTCAATGCACTGGGCCTTTTCCCCGGTGGAGCTCCAGGCATGGGCCCATCCATGGTGAACGCTCCTCCTCCTGGTGCCCAGGCGGGGTACTCTTCATTTGGGGTAAGTGCGTCGGCACAGCCAACTTGCCTACGTCTTGTCATTGACAGTGTCTTGTCATCAACTAAAACTAAACCCCTCTGAGAAAGGAGCCGCAGTGACTGCTGTAAAGTAGGTCACTTTAAGAAGTTGACATTTTCAGGTTTGACTGACCTTTTTTTGTTCTGTCTTGCCCTCAAAAGTTTCTCTTGGACAGTGTCAATACCATTCAAATTGGAAAGTTCTACAGAAACTGGTTCATGTTTTGGAAAAGCAATTTAAGTGGGTATTTGACCATTTGCCAATTGTATGAGCTCGCCGGACATTGCCCTGGTTTTAGAGGGCAATCACAAACCCCAATACCAGATTCATGTTTGATTGATCCAAGTGTTTTCACCCTCTAGGCCTGGATATATGCTAAACATTGTGCAAAGCCACAGAACGTAATTGAAATGATAGCACTGAACTAGTGTTGACATTCTACAGTACATCCAATTAATTATTAAAAATGTTTGATGCACAGCATATGTACGAACCCTAATAATGCTTATCGGTCTTCTCGAATCAACTATTCCAGCAGTCTACCAGTGGCATTATCAACCCATTACAGCCAGTGTAACATCCCACAAACGGTGTAATGCTTTTAATCAGTGTCTCACTTATTTCCCTCCCCTTTCAGCCTTTTTCTAGGGAACATTTTGGGTCACAGGTGGCAGTTTCATAACGTTCTCTCTTCCTATAGAGCAGTCCCCTTGCGGGTGAAGGGCCGTTTTGGGCGTCTGTGCTGTCTGCGAGCAGCCAGCCCCTCTCTGTAAGTTCACCCCACCCACAGTGCTTTGCACGGCTTTGCTGCTCCTTGCCGGGTTTGGGATGTGGCTTGCCATTTCTCCGTCCCTCCCATTAACCCTTGAACTCAGGGCCTTACCCATTAGTGTCACATTGAGCAACTTCAGCCAGACCTGAAGTGAAATAAGATTGTCTTAGGTTGTCAATAGTTTGTAATTATGTTAGTGGACCTGTGGCTTAATCGCTCCAATCAATATAGTATGCTGTCAAGTGTGAGAAGAGACTGTGATCCACCCGCTTTCCCTCAAATGGACATATGATGCATTTCCAACTTCCATCTGACTGCTTTAAATGGTTTAACTTGGAATTATAAACCTCTGTGAGGAGTCAAGGTAGCTAGCTTTCTATCTCTTATGCATAGATGGGACAATGTTTTGTCAATTTGCCCAGCTATGTTTATTAATGACCTGGAAAGGGAGAAGAAACAGTCCACATTGTTGCTGTACATTTATGCTTAACCTTGTTTTTGTCTCGTGCGTGTGATGAGCTTGACATGTATGTGTCAAGTTTTAAAGATTTTAAAACATTTTCTACAAGGAATTTAAAGCTGGACGGACTCAATTGCGTTTCCGCACATTTCATGATCGCAGCATTAACAAGTTTCATTTTTTCACCCTCTAACAGAGATGCAGTTTGTTTTAGCTTCTTTATCTTTTCTCAAATTGGTCAGCGTGGTGGATGAAAACAGCAAATCCAGTCATTATCTGATCTTCTCATTATGGAATATCAGGCTTGCTGTCAAAGGAATGTGTGTCCATAATATTTCATGGACTAGTTGTTGGCACTCTTAGTTACTGTTTCTTCAAATTTGTTTGCTATACATTTTTAAGTTTTGTATAGTTCTCTCTTTTTAACCACTGAAAATATGAAATCTGTACATTGCTTAGTCTTGCTATGCTTGTCTTTGCACTTGCCTCAATCTAAGGCTGGTCTCATTAGGTTTGCTAAGAGATAGTGACTGCTTGTTTCATGATAGTCATTGGTGGCTTGCACGTGCAAGTGGGCTGCAGTTATTGTTTTTCATATCTCCATGGGTGTGTCAATGTGTCACGTTCCGGGTGTGCTCTGACTGCAGTGGTGTGCCTGTTTTGACCAGCAGGGTCAGCCGGAATCGGAGACCGTGCACCTGTTCATCCCGGCACTCGCTGTGGGAGCCATCATTGGCAAACAGGGACAACACATCAAACAGCTGTCGCGCTTTGCCGGAGCCTCCATCAAGGTGAGTGTCGGGTAGCTGGTGGACAGCAGAGTCTCCCAGTCATTGCCAAAGTTCTTGTAAGGACCTGGCTTTAGTCATACTAATGGGTACGCCAATGTGTTCCTGCTCTTATCTCGGTCAGATTGCCCCCGCGGAGGGAATGGAGGCTAAGCAGAGGATGGTGATCATTGCTGGACCGCCGGAGGCTCAGTTTAAGGTACGTAATCTGGTCAGTGGTCTTGGTTGTATAGGCTTTCTCGCTCTTATCCATCCTTAGACTATTCAAAAGCATACGTTTACCTGTGAGCAGCTTCTACAAGGGCAAACATTGCTATTTGGAGCAAACTGTTGAGCTTGCCTCAGACTTCTGCTCCTGCTGTTGATGTAGTTTCTGTTATTTGTGCAGGCTCAGGGTCGTATCTTTGGGAAACTAAAGGAGGAGAACTTCTTTGGCCCCAAGGAGGAGGTGAAGCTGGAGGCGCACATCAAGGTGCCCTCGTTTGCCGCCGGACGGGTCATCGGCAAGGGAGGCAAAACGGTACGCAGCCGAAAGACGGGGGACGCCCGCTGGCCCGTGTTGGAAGGAAGAAACCTGAGGTGACAAACCTCTGAAGTGTGCTGCTCCAGTTCTAACGTGCGACATTTGCAGGTGAACGAGCTACAGAACCTCACCAGTGCAGAGGTAGTGGTCCCCAGGGAACAGACCCCCGACGAGAACGACCAGGTGGTGGTCAAAATCAACGGGCACTTCTATGCAAGCCAGGTGAGTGCCCTGGGCAGTAGGCTTATTAGTGGGCAAGTCTTGAACTGAAAGGAATTGCCCTTTTTTGTAGTTACCCCGCTATTTGACGAATAGATTGGGGAAATCGAGCCAAATGTTTTTGATTGGAAGTGTTTTTGATTGGAAGATGAGGGGGCTGTGTTCAAACCTCATTCTGAATATTTGCCTCTGCCTCCCTGTCTGTCTCATGTGCAGCTGGCCCAGAGGAAGATCCAGGAGATCCTGTCCCAGGTTCGGAGGCAGCAGCAGCCCAAACCCTCGCCCGGGCCTCCTCCGCCCCAGCTCCGCAGGAAGTAGAGAACACGCACCGGTGGAACGGTGACAGTCTGCCCCTCCACAGACGCAGCGGAGACCAGGGAGAAGACGGGGCAACACCACGTTCATCTCAGGGGGTCAGAGGTTATCTTAACCTCCTCCACGACCGATGTCCCGCGCCTAGATAACGAGAGACTCTACAGCCGCTCTCCTCACCTGCCCACCCCACCTCTGTGCATCTCTGTGAGAATGTAATTCTGAGGGTCCCATGGATGACACACACACACACACATACACTCACACACACACACACACACATCCCAATGGCCCCCTCTCCCTTCCCCTATGGGTGTGTTCAGATGTTTGTTTTTTGTTTTTCTTTTTGTTTGGGCACTAGAAACACAAATAACTACACCCACCCGCTTCATCCTATCCCCCCTCCCTGGTGTGGTGAACTCCACCTCACACGCATACAAGATGTTCTTTTTTTTTATTTCTGTTTAGCTGACTTGTTTTTCATTTTAGCCTTGAATGGAGTGTTTAATTGGTTGAAGCTTTCTCTTGAGTTTTCTGTGGAAAGGTAAAGGTGTTACTCTTAAAGTCCTAGTAGCACCTTCTAGAGAAGGCATTGGGGTGGGTGGGTGGGGGGTGGGGGTATTGAGACTGAGCGTGGGAGGGGTTTAGGGGTCAGATTTGTGTTTTAGGGACAGGACTCTTAAAATGGTGGATATGAGGGGTCTTGTCCCTGTATTGATAGTGGCATTTTATAAATTCGGATGCATTTTATAGATATACCTATATACATATATAAATATGTGTATATAAATATATATTTACTAGGACAACACGTGATTCCCACTTTGAAGACGAGTGAGTAGTTGTTGCCCAGGAAAACCAATTTAATATGCATTTTACTGAACTACCTCAGGATCTAGTACCTCAGAAGAAAAAAGAAAAATGATTATATATATATGAAAAAAATGTTCCTTTGTTTTTTTATTTTGCTTTGTGGTATTTTGTATACTTTATAAAGCTAATAGTTCTTGAACATTTTTATTTTTTTAAGAAAATTTAAAATTTGGTCTGCTGCCAACTGACCTGCCTTTAACTCTGGCCTCTGTGCAGCATTGTACATGTGTATGTGTGACAATGAATAAGACGATGACCCTGTACATAGTCTATCTGTACAAAGAAGCCATGGAGCAGAGTTGGCGGCTGACAGGAGTAGAGAATCGCCTCAGTTTCCTTGAGGATCCACCATCTTCTGAAAACTTTAACAAAAAACGACCATTAGCATTGTGGAATAATGCCAACCCTACATACTGCAGCAAAGCCGTTTTAGTTTTTGGATTCTGACAATACTGTCAAAGGAACACTTCTAATTTTCACTTTCTTTTTGCCTTACTAAAATGGCTATGGTCAGGGTTTTACAGGTTGGTCTTGGACCATCGTAATAAAAAAGCCTCTCTGTAGAAGCAATGCCAGCGCATCCCTGTGTTTCTATTCTCCGCATGCTTAAAGGCCTTTGCACCATCTCCAGCCGTTAATATAAAGTTAAAAGTGCGTCCCAGCCTGACCGCAGTTTGTCATGGAACAAGTTTCACCAGATGCAGTGGTCCACATAGTCTGGCCACTAAGTCAGTGTTGTCAGTCACCTTATGGTGAAGGTAGGGGGAAGTCACACTAGAATAATTTTCTTTTTGCTATAGGAAACGAGGAAACCGAATTTAGTTGTGTAGCCAGCAGCTGTACCTTGATTGAAGTGAAGTTGAACTGTTATTCATGCAGATAAAAAAAAGCCAAAAAGGCACAAAAACACTATTTTGACTAGAATTAAAAGAACATCCAACAACTTAAATATACCATGCAGAATGTAAATGTGTTGATTGTGGTAACAGTGCTCAAGTGTGTCCATGCTTCCCTAGTAGAAAACGCCATCTACCTCAGCTGAGGGGGGGTGTGGCAGCAACACCCACCCGCCCCCGCCTGGTGCCCGTGCACTGCGATACCTCAGTCCCCTGGAACACTTCTCGCTGCGTGGGTGCGTGAGTGTTCATGTGATCTAACGCCGCGCTTACCTGAGGGGCGCAAGTGACATCTATCATCCCTACCCCCTCCCCTTTCCCCTCCCCCCTCCAGTTTGTTTTGATCTACCTCTTTAGATACGTATTTGTATTAGAGGCAAACTTCTTTGTTAGATTTTAGGGCTCCCTTTCCCTCAGCTTCCCCAGATAAGAATAAGAAATGAAATCATGTACTCTTTAGAATTTAACAAATTATCAAAAGTGATCAGAAATATTTCCTTTGCCAACGTTTATGAATATATAATATACTCTTCTAGCTTATTTGATTGAAATCTCAAACATGCCGCTTTTCTTTCTGCTCTTTCTTTTTTTTGGTGGTGTGGCTTCCATGTATTGAACTTTCTTGCTTGGGTTTTTCGCTAAAAAGGTCAAATCACCCGTTTGAGTTTGCATTCAATTAATGAAGCAAAGAAAAATAGTTTTAAATAAGGGCCTGCTTTTTTGTTTCTGGTTTATACAACAAAAAAAGATTTCTTTGTCTTCACAAATGCTACATTCACTTGCTGATTTGGTAGCCATTGTTCTGTTATTTCTTGGCTGTGTAATGTGGAACTTCATGTTGATGTGGGCTGGATTTGGGGGGTCTTTGAAAAGTGGTCTGGTTTCAGCATGATTACCCCACCCCACCCCTCTCTCTGTAACCATGGTTGTGCCCTCACACAGCTCCACTTGTCAAATGCCTCTGAATAAAAAAACAAACAATAGAAAATCGCTCCTATGTGCAATGTCTTATCCTTTTCTGGTGTATGCTGTCACATTTGTGTAGTTACGACTTTGAAGATGGCACTATGTAGACCCATGGACTTAAGTGTTGGTTAATCTTTATTAGAATCATTACATTTGTCAAGTATTTGGTCACTTGCTAACTTACATAATATTAGTGTCAGTGAGGTTTGGTAAAATTATTGCTTTCCAGTACTTCAATTCATTACAGTAGTTTAAATTGCTACATGCACAGTATAGGTTTCTTTTTTGTTTACTTTTTTATTTATTTTCATTCATAAACAGATAACATTTTCTCTAATTTAAAATATTTTTGAAATTGCTCATTTTCTATTTAAGCATTAAGATGAACATGCTAATATTGGTAGGAACACCTTTTTAGTAGTTTTAGAAAAGTTTGAAGAAGACTTCAATTTCAAGTTCGATTAATGCATCCACAAACTACCCCCACAAGGACTGTGGGGAAAGTAAACATTTTTAAAAAAAAAGCAATCTAATCTGCCTGTAATTGTAGACATGAATTAATCATCTTGAGTATAGCTCAGTTCATTTGATTTAAAATCATAGATTTCTAAGTATTTACTAAAAAGAAAAGCCATTAGTACTTTAACTGTGTAAGTTAAATTCAGCCTCCTCTATAAAAGCTAGGCTAAACCCATGGCTACAAAATGTTTCTGTAGATGTGTTGCGCACATCATCTCTTCAGACATGGCCGTAGTTCAGCTGCTATATGCCATGATGACCTACAGAGGGCGCCGCTCTGTTAGGAGGTGACGGCTCTCCTCGTTACTAGAGAAAAAGGTGTCCCTCAGCCGACCAATACGGCTACCAACCCCAACATGGCCACTTGCATCTTCCACCAAAGACCTCCTGACGGGCCTATACACCTTGTAGCGCCTGA
Organism: Galaxias brevipinnis; assembly: GCA_036023535.2. Classification (NCBI taxonomy): domain Eukaryota; kingdom Metazoa; phylum Chordata; class Actinopteri; order Galaxiiformes; family Galaxiidae; genus Galaxias; species Galaxias brevipinnis. The sequence continues at coordinate 10,906 of JAVQIZ010014682.1, read as the reverse complement.
AAAGGAAATATTATTATAGAGAGATGGCTAGATATACATGTAGTCGGCCTAAAGTAACCACACAAATTTCACTTTCACCAGTTTAAGTCCTACTTCTGGCAATACTTTTATTCGAAATATATTATTAAATACAGAGTATTGGGATACTTACTTGTAGACCATAAAGGCTATGAACGCAATGACCGCTACTAGCACAGCACTGGAGGAGAGGACCACCTCTGCTGCACGAGGATTCTTGGAGGCTACGGAACCATCGAGGGCATAAGAGGTCGAGGGTAACAAAGAAAGAAACAGGTCTCATGTTAGAAGAGGATATAAAACATTCCCCAAGGGGAACACGGTGCTAAAATCGAAAGCTGATATCCATCTCTATGACATATCGGGGGCGGGGGTGATGATGCTGACCGGGCATATCCTGGCTCTTGCTGATAATGACGGTGGTGGTGGCTAGGGCCATGCTGCTGGCATCTGCCAGGGTGATGTTGACGCAGTAGGTGCCTGGCTCCAGGAAGGTCCTCCTGAGGCGCACCTCGCAGCCCGATGTCTGGGGCACGTCATCACACACGATGTTGCTTACCTGGAGACAGGTGGAGTCCGACACGATAGTGCAGGCTGATGTAGGTGTGCTGTAGAGGGGTGGGGGCCGGGTAAATAAATGTGTTGGTCGAACAAAAAGGTAATTGTCAGCAGATATTTCATAATAGGCTAGTTAATAGACACCAAAACAAGGTCCGTAGCACATAACTCACCTGCCCAGACACTTGACCAGGAAGCTGACATCAGTGTTGGTCACCTTGGCAGCAGACACATCCAAGATCCGATTGGCCGGCTGACTGTAAGACGGGTGCGTCGGTTCTACCCAGAGTATGGAAGTAATGCCACTGTCAAACTTGTATAAACCGCAATATCCCCCTGGAGCTCTGCCCCACTAAAGATGTCCACAACAACACACGCGTCCTACCCTCCTCAGCCACCTACCGACGATGGTGAGATCCGCCTGGAAGTGTCCGTAGAGGTAGCGGAAGCACTGGCTGGTGGCCTGACGGCGCTGGCGCTGCAGCAGGGCCACGGCAGTGGGGTTGAACCCTGGGGTGACCTCGGCGAGCGTTGGCGAGAGGGACTCCGTGTCGAGGAAACCTGTGGTCATGGCAAGTGCTGCGGTGCTGCTGGCCGTAGCTGAGAGAGGGACAAGGACGGAGTGGTGAGGAACCGAATGAAAGGGAGGACAGTGGATTTGGGTACGATTCTCGTCCTAATAGAAGAGCGTGTAGAGACCATTCGATATCCACTGGACATGTGAATCCATTGTACTTACCCTGTGTAGTGTCCATCTTGCTAGTAGGAGCGTGGGTTACAGGGGGAGGAGTAGGAGCTCCTTGACAGACAGAAGGAGGAACACAGTATATGTTGACAGTTATTAGTGAGTGGTGTGCTACAGAGGCAAATATGTGGGATTGTACTTGCACTGTGATCACTGATTAAAGAACCCTTTAGCCTCTCTGTCTGTGTTGTAAAGCAATGGCGTGTGTGTCCAGCACACCTGTGGTATGGGGAGAGTTGGTACTCCTGGGAGTGGGTGTGGTGGGAGGGCATTCAATGGGGAATGCTGCCTCGACGGTTAACTTGACCGTGATGTCACCCAGCACGCTGTAGGCATGCGTGGCCACGTTGCTGTGGGTCACCAGCTGGTTGCCGTCGGTGAAGTCCCAGATGTAGTCGACGGCGGCGGCGGTCTTGAGGTACTGGCTGGGGTCATGGACCGAGACATCGAACACCACGTCCTCTCCACGTACAAACACTCCCTCAGTCAGGTTGACTGCTGCCCTCTGGGATATGTTGACTGCTACAGGGATCTTATCTGTAGGGGGTGGGGGTGGGCGGGGGCAAGATACAATCATTTATTATGCTTATTATAATGTCATTGTTTTTCTTATGAAATTTGTATCTATGTCTTCCTATCCATTCGGTCTGAAATATGCACCCTAAATTGAAGTTAGCATGCTGGTAAGCCATACCTGTGACAAAGAAGACAGTGTTGTCGGTGGAAAGGGGGCTATACTTCCTGCGTTCCCGTTTCCTGTAGACCATGACCTCCATCAGCTCCGCCCCTAGAGTGATGCCACTGGTGTTGATGGACAAAGTGGAGGAGGAGCCGTCACATGTCTCAAAGTACTGACCTGAGAGAGAAATAATATTGGACATAGGTCACTGTGTGTGTGTGTGTGTGTGTGTGTGTGTGTGTGTATGTGTGTTGGCTTGTGTGTTTGCGTGTATGTGTATGTGTGTCTTTGTAACTGTGTGTGCCCCCCATGTCTTACCCATGCTATGCCAAACATAGACATAGCCTTTGCGTCCCCAGTCATTGCTCTGAGGGAAGGGTTTCCCATCAGGGAACACATTGCATCTCTTCAGGTCTGTGCACTTCCCAAAGCCATAGTCATCCAGCCAGGAAGTCCAGTTTAACACATAAGCATAGCGCACCTGTCCATTGGCTAGACAGGGGCAAACAATACAACGGAGCAGCAATTATTAAATAATTAGTTGCATATTGTTATTTTCGGTCATTCTTCTGTGTAATCCTAATTAAGTTAATCTATTAATGTAATTGCTGTATATACGCAAAGTAATTAACTAATCAATAAATGTTTTCGAAAGTGCGTGCGTGGCATATGTCACGTCATGCGTTTGTGTGCGCGTGTGTGGGCATTTAGGGGCGCGTGTGTGGTCTACGGGGAAGCACCTGAGGCCTCCAGCTCCATACCGTCGTCGCAGTGATCATCAAACAAGAGGTCCCCGTTGGCATCTTCCTTTTGGCACTTTGGATACTCCAGCTTTGCAGTGAAGGAGATAATTGACCCATTTATTGCTGGACTGTCGCTGGTGAGTCGGACTTTGACGGGTTTACCTGCACATAAGACGTCAAGATTAGTTTAGCGTTTAAGTTTATGCAACCCTATGTGCATAAATAAATGGGTGCATTTAGACCGTTACACTTAATCTACCTTTTTTTCGCGTTAGTTCCTGTGGCCAAAAAGGCGGATATAGGTAATCATCCCATGGATTGCTATCCGGATTCCATCCAGGAATCGGTGGAAACTTCATGGACACCGAGTGTTTGTGGGGGAACATGTCCCTGTATGCTGTAAATGGGGTTTGGATAGAAATTAAAGACCTATTGAATCAATAAAGTGAGTGGCCTAAAATGCAAAATGATGAGGCTATGCTTGGCCATAAAGTCAGGCTACTACTGTACATTATTGCCAAGTTGTATGTATTTACCGGCTTCATCAATACGGGTCCCACAAAATAGCTTAAGAAGATAATTGCCTAGCCAAGTGTATTTCTTTACGCATATGCAATTGTATATTTCTATTGTTTTGTCCCTATAATATTAATAAAGGTGTGTCAAATGTGTGCCCAAAATGGCACTTCACTAAATTACAATTGTTGTGCCTGTCCACATGTTAATTTTAGATATAATTAATTCAACTCAACAAAATGTATGAGGATTATAATGAGTATTGAGTCAATTGTAGAAAAGGTAAAGATTGTTCTGGCACCAACCTGAAAGGATTATATGCTTTAAAATCAATAGGATTGAGCAGTTTAAGAATATAAGAGCATCATTCATGGGTCTAAAACAATCATAATATGTATCGCCTGCATGTCTCCACCACCCAATACCCCCTCCCCCCTCCCCCTTCCAAATATTGATGGCTGAAAGGTCAGTTAACTTTTTTTGTATACAAGCTACAAGGTTTTGTCTATTTATTTAAAGCCACCACAAAACTGAATTTTTATTTAAATTGGTATGGAGGCTGTTATAATATTTTGCGGGAAACCATGCTAATTTTTTATGATTTTCACCGACACCACGTGTCTTCTTGCCTATATCCTTAGATCCGGTCATTTAATTCCATTAACTTATTAACAATAAGCGTACGGTGTGTCTGAAATACTATTGCCTGGGTCTGTGCAAGCAGATCTTAGCACGAACGTTAGCCTAATTGGGTTCATGGGACTGTGACAGTGCCCATCTGCGCACTGATTCTTTGGTCAAAAACTGCATGAACTGTAATAACGTGTATAAACTAATACAGATACATAGTCTATATACAATCACGTTGTATAATTTTACAAACAACAACAAACAAACAAACAAAATTATGCCTGTAGTTGCTACTCTGGTATAAAATAAATTCGACATTTTTTAAACAGTTCTAGGACAAATTAAAGCAAAACATTAATACTATACAATAAGCTATAGTTTGACTTATTTACTATCATGCCTGATAAGATTTGAAACATTTGAATTGCAACTTCATACTTAACTTGATTATTTAAAAAGTGTCTTACTTTTGAGTCCATCTGCTTGGCAAACGAAAAATGCTAGGACACAAATAAAATGTAAAGGTCCCATTTTGATCCTTGATGAAATGTTGGTGTTATAATATAACAAAATCAATAACCTAATGCACTTATAGAACTGTTCCGCACTCGCACAGACTTCCTATTCCTTTAGAGTTCCTGAGCGCACCAAGATCCATAATTTAATAGAGGGCGTGGTCCGTGCGCAAACATGTGATGCTTATAACGAGATGCGTCTCATCCTTCATTAGTTTCCTGCTTGTGGCACAGCCAGCTCCTTGCTGTGTCTCATGTGGCCCACTCTTCCCACTGTTATTTGTCTACTCACGATCCCTTCTTGCTGTTTAAAATATAGTTTTTCTCATGTAGGGCGGGAGTTGGGTATTTCTAGAGATTACACATCAAAATAACACCAAAACTAAATAAATCCAGATGGTAATTTATTATTTCGTTTTGTCAAGCTAAACTGCTATGCCAAGTATAACGTTCATAATTCTAAATGGAAGTTGTGCATGGATTACAATTCTAGTTGTATAGGATATCGGTGCATTTAATTAACATATAACCACTAGATGTGCCGGAAGTTCTGATAGACATCCATCTTTAATTCGTTAAGCAAATTGTCTTGGATAATTGCAATGTACTCAGAGTTCATTCACAGCGCATTTTTAAATGAGTCATGATGGCAAAGCATAAGCACGCACAAGTTTCGATCATGTGTGGCGCAAACGCAAAGCAGGAAGGCAGCGCACATCATGAGTGAGCCTCTGTGCAGCCTGTAACCAACACACTATTTATCACGAGAAGATAGTTAAGAAATACAGCAGTAGCTGTCAGTCACGATAGAAAGGCTATTTGATGACATTATTTCCAAATAGGGTGTCTTGTTTTGCCTGCTTTTCTGTTCAATTACATTTAGCACAAGTGATGAGCACACATAGAGGGCAATTGGGTTAACAAGTAAAATGAATAAAGTTAGATAGACACGAAATAGCAATGTTAATAATATAAATCATACTATTATATTATTCATATTACTCTTTGTTTTAACTATTTTACATCTGTTTTTCCATTTTTATATATACATATATTTCATCGGCCATCACGTGGTGGTGAATTTTAAACGATAATGACTTAAATTCGTTTCAAATCGTATGAAAGCCAAATTAACGCAACATCCAATAAGACACTAATTAATTAACTAACTACAGTTCTGCTACATCAAATGTTCTGATAATATATGGGTGCTTTTCTTTTTATTTAATTTTAACCAATGAGTAAACTGTTTACCATAACACTTTTGATATACATTTGCCTGAATATCAAACCATTGTTGCCATTACATGTGTATAATAACTTTGATCGGATTCCGATATATTCTTTTTGCCCGTCTTTTTTATATGTTAACGTGATAAATACTATCTGTGTGACATACTGGTCTATCCCCAGCAGAGGAGCGCAGCAGCTCTCCATTCCTTCTCATTTGAAGGAGGGCGCACCAGATCAGACGACTCTTGATGTAACCCTGGCATAGCAACCTGTTTGGCTGTGGGTTTTTATGGTTCGTGTTTGTGCTTGGGTGTGTGTGAGTGCTTGCGTGCATGCGCGCACGATTATCCATGTGTTTGTCTGCAAGCACTTGCCGAGCCTTCTTTCTTACAGCATGGTGATTGGGGGGAGATCTTTATGAATGCTTGAACATTTCTGGATGAGTAGTTTTTCCCTACCTGTGTCTGCTGTTTAAAACTTAGGTGATGAAAAATGCCTGTATTAGAGTCTCCTCTGTATACTGTTTATTTTAGACCTGTGCGCCTCTGTTTATGTGCTTGTGTGTTTGTCTGGCCACAGTTAAATCCTTTTCCATTTAATCATAACTATTTAGTTCCCAAACTTCTTCCCTCTCAAATTATGTATTACTAGGTTTGATACCCATAGCTGTCCCAGCAGGAGCCCCAGACCCCATCCCAATCCCTTCTTTCTGGCTATGTATTATCCAGAATTGTGTCGTCGTCGTCCCCCCCCCCCTCTCTTTCTCTCTTTCTCTCTCTCATTCCAGGTGTACCTCCCTTCTTTGTAATCATCTGCCCTGTCATCCTGTAGACCCTTTAAGGAAATGTACAGTTCTTTCTTCCTTTGAAACTCACATAGGGACCCGTAATACTACCCAGTCACTCAAGGTAATTAGACACAACAGCCAACAGACAAACATAGGAATTACGTTCCAAAATACCTGTTCACAACGCACCTTATTTGTGAGAGCCACCAGGAAAATAAAACTGTAATCTGCCAACATTAGACCCTTATTGCCTGAAGAGCAAGGGTAATTGCCAAGTCTTGATGTGAATTTTTTAGGTCTATCGCTCATTTTGGGCAGTGAAACTCCAGAGCGAAAACAGCCGGTCATGGGACACAGTGGCCAGAGGCCAACTGGCTCGGAATGTAGGTGAATCATTGCACCATAGAGATGCTTTCACTCATGTTTTATTTGAGTTTTAGTGCCTCTCAAATGCCATATTAAATATTTTTTTAAAACAATAATAATAAAGAACGAACATCTTTTTTTGTAATTTTTGGAGGGGTTGAATTTATATCCTATGAAAATCAGCAGTTACAGCTTAAGCTTGTGTACAGCTTGAGTTATAGGCCTACTTCAACTTTTAAAAATGGGCCATAACATATACGCAGGCTTTAGGACCAAGAGAGCACCATAATCGGGATTACGCATAATGCACATTTCTTTCACCCGCTCCACCAGTTGCAGACCTTTGCGCAGAGCAAATTACCCCAAGGAGTCCTCAAATGATACTAGCCAGTATGTTTTAGACAACATAAGCGTGAGCGTTTTGCTAACCCCAAATACGTTATAAAGATGTGAAATTAAACTTTAGCCCCCTCAAACGATCAGTGTTGGACCAACGGCTCTTTATTTCAAGGATCAGTATGAAGCTTTGCAGACTGAAAAACATTCAAAGGAAGATTTTTTGTGCCTGTCTTCTGATTCTTGCCCTCGCTTTAGCTGCATTTGGACTTATTGACCTTATTTTTCAGGATCAAGACCAACAGAAACATCTGAGCCCTGCGCAGCGTCCGCTTCATCGGCTCTCATATTCATCCGACCTCGAAGTTATTTTGGATTCCCAGAATACAGGAACAATGCAAAGAATTGGAGTTTCTCATCTTACTTCGTTGCTGGAGGACCAGCTTTTGTTTGTGGCATCGGTACAGTACACCAACATTTCTCCAGCTCAATTGCAGACGAAGGGGAATTATAGGATGGTAATGTCAGATGCAAAGAAATACCCTGCGGTTCCTATTTTAGCAACGGATGGGTACATGAAAACACCAGTAGAAGGCCAGGGGAGGAATTTGAAACTCCTATCACTCAAGAATCACGGCCATAATAAAGTAGTTAACGAGCGGATTTCACTGCACCGTCGATTACCAGAGGCGCGTCACCCTTCGTAAGTGTCCTTATTGTGCCAAAAAGGTTCTCACAGCAAAGACTCAAACTTTCCAGGATTTCAAATAACACGTTCAAATTCAACCTTCACATTTTGTTAATTTGGTGGATGGTAGTGGCCTACATTCTAACTACATTTTAGTGACTGGATGAAGTTTGTGTAGTGTTTGTGTTGTTTTGTTTTGCTGGTCAGGTGTCTGGGGGAACGCTATAGTGAGACTATGCCCTCTGCCACTGTGGTCATCTGTTTCCATGATGAGACATGGTCCACACTCCTTCGCACAGTCCACAGTGTGCTGGACAATTCGCCTAAGGAACACCTATGGGAGATTCTGCTAGTGGACGACTTCAGTCAGCAAGGTTGATCTCCAAGTCTGTTATTTCATTAATCTCTCTCCATCTATCCATATTTTCCTCTGACTGTTTCCGTTTATCTAGATATGGCCTATCTATTGGTACACCGACCCATTCTTACACAGATACTTAACTACCCATATCTTGTTGCTGCAACAGCTTGATCTCAAGGCATTACTAACATATCTCTCTGTGTTTGTATGTTCGTGCAGGTCAGCCTAAGAGTGCACTGAGGGAGTATATCTCTCATCTGCATGGGGTGCGTTTGATTCACAGTACACGCCGCTTAGGTGTGGCCGGGTGCCGCTCCATGGGAGCCGCCAGGGCAGCAGGAGAGGTACTTGTCTTCATGGACTCCAACTGTGTGTGCCACAGTGGCTGGCTGGAGCCATTGCTGGAGAGAGTTGCACAAGACAGGTGTATCTCACTTTTTTATTCTTGATCATCATACACAGACAGTCAGACACCTTTATACAGGTGCACACATGAACAAACAGACAGTGAGTATTTTGTAGTGTGCATCATAGGAGAGAGTGAGAGACTATGACAGAGACCATTCTAGTCTCCATTCATTTGTCTGGTACTTAGAAGGTCTGAATTTGTTTAGTGTACTCAAACATTGGCCCAGTTCATTGGCGGTTAGCTGTCTGTGTCCTGCAGAGAGTGCCTTGTTTGGACAAGGCAATTAGTCTGAATCCTAATCCAAAATCTGGCAAACCTCTACATTGTTTCTTTCTCTACCAACTTTTCTTTTTGAGCAAAACTAAATTTGTCTGGATAACTTTACACTATCAGCAGTTTCTTGTAAAAAAACAAGAAAGGTTTTACGGTAGTTTAATGTGTGTGCATAACAAAAAATTTAACTCAGCAGTAAAATATTTGTTTTCTTTTTGAATTCGAGGTTGACTCTTTGGTTGCTATGACATAAGACAAGATACCTGCAGATCACTCATATAGACTATAATGTGATAATTGAAATGGCCATTTCAGATCGTAAACGCACCCATAGCTGATTAATCAATAACTATTAAGCTACTTTTAATAATTAACCCATCTTCATCTATTACTCTATGTGGACTCAAAGCTTCTAGTAGCACGGCTAACATACCTTAACATATATGGACAGTTGAAAACTGCATTTCTCCGCCTGTATGTTATGCACTTTTGCTAGATGTATTGGCAGATTGCTTGTTTCCGCCCTTTCATGCAAAAATACTTGTTGCACTTGCTGTAACGAGCATTGTCAGCATCGACTCTAGTGAAGTTTAAAGAAACTTTTGAACTTTTAGTTCTCTCTGCCATTGTCACTATATGACATCTATCGTTCTCAGTGCACTGTGCTGCAGTGTGCAAGAGAAAGAGATAGGCTACACCCGCCCTCGCACACAGGCTTTGAGAGGATATAGGAGGACAAAAAATAATATAGGATAAAAAATTATATATATACAGGAGGACAAATATAATATAAGAGGACAAAACGTAATTATAATATATATAGGATGACAACAATAATATATTTAAAAAATAACATAGGAGGACAAAAAAGTATTATAATATACATAGGAAGACAAAAAAATATATATTTAGAGGGAAAAAAATATTATATGTGGAAGGACAAAAAATAATTATAATATATATGTTGTCCATGTAGCACCACCATCCTCCAGCCCCGGTTCTATGTAGCACCACCTCCCCTCAGCCCATTTTCCATGTAGCACTGGTCCTTTGCTCACCTATCTGGGTTTGGACCAGTGGTCCTGTACTCCCCTTCCCCACAGAATTCCAAACCTTTTCAACACACAGAGTCCCAGAAAGGTCAGAGAACATGTTGAGCGTGCAGCTTCAGCCTAGAGGTTTAATGGAGAAACTGAATACATGGAAGTGACTGTGACCTGCTGGTTCCTTCCCTGCGTATCTCCTTATGTGTCCCGTCTCCTTGTTTTACTGGGAGAGGGTCTGGTACAGAGACCCTTCAAAATGTATATAGACTAACAAATGGTAATCCAATCAGAAATAATATTGCTTTATTTTTGCTATGTGTACATTAACATTAAGTAGCAAACTATAACAGCATTGTTTTGAACAAATCACTGATATAGACTATAATGTGATAATTGAAATGGCCATTTCCGATTGTAAACGCACCCATAGCTGATTAATCAGCAGGCTAACTATTAAGCTACTTTTAAAAGCTTTTAACCCCCTTTCTCTGTCTGATGTAATTGGTGCTGCCCTAAGCCCAGAACTTGCCACCGTCTCCCCAGATCAGTTGGCCGACCTGCTTAATACCACTCTGTCTAACTCACTAAACACCTTGGCCCCCTTAAAAACAAAAACGGTCTCATTTAATTCCTCATCCCCCTGGTTCACTTCAGAATTTCGAACAGTGAAGCAGGCTGGTCGCCGCCTTGAACGACTGTGCTCAAAGACGGGACTCACTGTTCACTTGCAGTCTCTTCATCATCACGTGTTCCTACAGAGATGCACTCACTGCTGCACGTTCATCTTACTTTTCTGCCATCATTAACGCTCCAAATTCCAATGCTCGGACCCTCTTTTCCACTGTGAGCAAACTCATTCAAGCCCTCAAGGACACCATGTCTACTTCCTCCACCCAGCTTGCCAATTTCTTCCTTCAGTGTTTCAATAACAAAATATTTAACATTTACTCCTCCTTGAACTCCCCTAGTGTGGGTGACATTCTACTGCCTACCTCTGACAATA
>JAVQIZ010014640.1:0-10477 GCA_036023535.2 Galaxias brevipinnis | reverse complement strand
TGGCGACCTGTCCAGGGTGTACCCCGCCTCTCGCCCTGTGTCGGCTGGGATAGGCTCCAGCCCCCCCGCGACCCTGCATAGGATAAGCGGTATAGCTAATGGATGGATGGATGGAATTTATATTATTAAATGGAAATGTGCTATTCGTTGCCTAGTTTATATTTAGCTCAGTATCAATGCTTTGTTTGTGTAAACCTGAATTAATTTACGTTTCAGACTTAAGTTGTAGATATCATGTTTATTACATGTCACATGCAATTGAAATTCGAATAATCCTAATATAGTATATTCAAGTTAAGGAAATTCAACATTTGCTTGTGGAACTGCAAGCTATGCTTTGAGTACTGAGTTTACAAGTCAGAATACAGTGACTAGGTCTCAGTTAAAAGAGCTAGAACTAGCAAGTTGTTCGGACCACCTTAACTGATTTACAATTCAATTAATAGTTCCCAACAACAAGTTAGAAACTTGATCTCTGTTAGCTAAACAGTTTAGTTTAAGTGAAGTTGCTGCTAGAAATGAGCAACCACGACGTATACGTCGACGGTCGGTCGTTAGCTGAGTGTGGCTATAAACTTATGCTAAAAAGCTGACTAGGTCGGAACTAACAATACACCATATAACTTCGTCTGGTTTAATAACCATATCACATCAAATCTGTTTAAATTAAATAGCTAATAGTATACAAGTTGGTCAAAAGGCATGCAAGGCAGTTAACGTTATATTTTAGAAAACGGCTGCGTGAGGACTGTGGCTTGCTAATGTTAGCTTAACAGATTTGATTAGATCAATACCGTTAGCTAGCAAACAATAGTACCAAAATAAATATGATCAATAAAAAACAGACTAGTAAAAACTTGTATGTATGGTACATACCTGTTTTGATGTGCATGTCTTTTTTTGTCAATGTCTTGAAATAATTAACTCGTTGAAAAGCTTCAGGTTAGCTGCAGAGGTTGGAATTTAGTTGAGTAACGTTATAACTAAGTTTGACCATACATACGGAAGATCCTAGAATGTGGGTGGGACAGGAAGTAGACGATCAAATAAATAGCCCGCGAAACTGCCACATCGTTCAGTTTGTACAGTTTGTGTTTTTTATAGTTCGATTGTCCCAGAGCCATGCTCTGGTTTGTAGTACAGTATTACTATCTACTCTACACACTGCATTACGCTCGACCCTACTGAACTACATGTTTTAGGATTTTGGGAGCAGGATTAGAGACAGAGTGTGCTCCCAATCCTTCCAGGGACTAAATAAACTCGAGTGCACCTAGAAAGGTTTCAAATCAACCTATTCATGAATCGATCGCTTTTCGGGTTGGATTCCAAAATCTTCGGGACATTTAATTAAAACAATTTATATGTCAACTTTGTAATATATATACACACATAATTAAAAATATACATAATTCACACATTGTTTGAAAAGGCATTTTTATTTTCAATCCTTGAACACATCAGACATTTAGACAATATGGACAATTATGTGCACATTCGAAATTAAATTATGGTTACATAGGACTTACATGCTTTTTGTCTATGATAATGGCATAGCAGCAATAATATCGGCCAACACTGTACAACAGTTAAGCCTTATAAAGCCAAAGAACGAACAAATCAGCTTGTAGATAATTCAAGTCTTCAAAAATGATCATTTGAGGCAACACTCACCTTGTATTTTAAAGGTAAGAACAATGGGACCACACTTTTGGGCAACCAAGAGCAAAATCTCTAGTGCACATTCAGTAAGAAAAAATATTTTACACCTTTCCATAAGGAAAAATATTCCACACCTTTCAAGATTGGCGTATAAAAAAACATTGCTTAACAAAACCAAAAAACTAAATAGAAAGCCGTGGAAGACGAAGATACTGAATAGTCTCCATTGGTCTTCTCTTGAAAAACCAAATAGGAGAGGCATTTTTTCCTCGGCTTTAACCACCAGCATGTCAGTGTCTTTAACATGTGGGCCCAATGTCCCCCCTTGAAAATAAAACATCAACTAAATAGACCAGTGCATGTTCTCAAAGTCTACTGCATCGCCTATGTTTGCATCAGTTTCTAGTAGGCTCATAATAACTGCCATAGCTGCCTCGTCATTGCTCATATTACTAAAGCTTGGAACCACCAAGCTGTCCAGGTCCAATGGGGATGATGACTCGTCTGTATGACCAAAAGCAGCACAGAACAATGTCAGTGTCATAATTTTTTTACCTAAGCAGTCAAATAGACAAAGAAAGTGGCAAGTAGAAATGACAAATCACAATACTTTACCTGTATCTGCTGATGCCTCGTTGACAGAAAATATGGCTAATCTTGCATCAGATTGTGGTCCAGACTGATCCGATGTATCCTGTGAAATCAACACCTGAATAAATAACAAGACATGATAATCTAAGGGCAAAGATAACACAGCTTTTTGTAGTGATTTTGCTTTTGGTGAATAATATTAAATTTATTATAATACAATAATAATTTTATTGATGATGGCTCAGTACAGGAGTTCTATGGTTCAATTCAATTGAGTAATTTCTAATGTAGTTGTCAGTGTAAGCAATGCTAATGGCGGTCAGTATATAGAAAAAGAGTTTGCTCACATTCCCAGTCGATTGGGAAGGCATAAATGGAGATCTTTCCAACGTCGGGCAGAAGGGGCTGGCAGCGCCACTGGATGGGGAGGAATTTTGCCTTTCGAACACACAGAAAGAGAACCAAAAGTCAACCTCATTTACACACACAAAACGATTGAAAACGATGTAGTCCAAGAACTGATCAACCTTCTGTGTAAGAAAAATAAAAGATTATCGATAAGATGTTGCGATCTAATTTTAGAGCACATACCAGCATGGAACCAGCTATCATCATAGTACCTAATGGTCCTATTCTTTGTCAAGGAAAATCCCATTGTAGGGTTGTTTTAAAGTGTAAAAAGTACAACCAGCTCATGCCCCTTTCTGAATCAATCATGTGTTGCAAGCAGGTAGATTATTAAGCCTGACAAGAAGGCGTTAACGGATAATACTTAAAAGAGTTGTGAAAGGCACATAATGCACATATTAACACTCCTAAAGAAAACATGTCTCTAAATAGGTCATGCACACAGAACAATTTATTAGGTAGGTAAGTCTACTTGCAATCCATTTTTTGTGTTATGTCTAACCAAAGTTTAATTCAACTATGAACAAGAATGTTTACATTGCACAAAATTGCTTGATATCTAAATAAAGACGTCGCCATTTTCGACATCTCAGAAAAGACATTGCATAACATTAATGTAAAATGCCTTTTCCTACTAATAATTTAATTGACAGATTGAACATTTTAGGATATAGGACATATTGTTTCCCCCCAATAAATTTCATTAACTCACTGTATGTCTTTGAATTCAACCAGCAGAACACCAAACCCATTACTGTCCTTCCAAAATAATCAGAACTCTTATCCGGACAACCAGACACAATAAAATATACAAAGTAAAGGAACTATTTTAAGTGAACCAACAGTTGAGCGGAGCAGAGCAGCGAGGGTTGCTGTGGATTTGTGGTGACAGCAATGGCCAATCTACCTAAGGAAGTAGCCCGGGCTTAATCTCTTGTTTTGAAAATAGCTTTTTAGTAATTTATTGTTCTTGTAAAAAACCCTCTATATATAAATGTGACAGTTTAATAAGACATTGTTCATCATTCAACTTTTACCTGGTTGAGTCTATTAGCTCATTGGCTATTTGGGTCCCTATGCTTCCAGCATAGATCATTGTGCTGGTTACCCCAGTGATACCAGGAATAATGGGTGGGATGCGCATGGTGTCCTCTAAGAAAGGGAGTGTGTAAGGAGGGGGCAACAGAATTGTGACGTTAAAGAAAGATATTTACTGTAAGTCTGCAAAAACTCCACTGTTATTGTAATTAGCTCTTACCTTCTAAGGTCATTGAGCTGCTTGGATGTTCACTTCTATCTATCTCTGTGGGACTCTGACCCCTGTTGGTAAAAAAATACAAGTAGCTTGATCTGGATGAATATGGCATGATGTAGAAGATAGAAAAGCTTATAATAGGTTTGAGAGTGGATACTCACAAGAAAACTTTATTGGTGGACACAATAAACTCAACTTCTTTGGTCCATGGATTTATAAAACTAAACCACTGACTGTGGAGAGGGACAAAGGAGCCATGTTTTGTTTTGAACTTGTAGCATTGTGTCTCGATCTTCTTTTTGCTGCGTAGAACTGTCAAAAGTTTACAGAACATCAGAATAGTTCCTTGCAAATCAAATGTGCAATTAACAGTGCTGTTCTCTACTTAAAGTTAATTTTGTCACAGTGTGCATGGATCCAGGCATATTTAAATGTAAACTGAGCCAAAACTTGTCCGAATAGCAAAAAACAACACCGTAAATGGGTTTGTATGTCTTATAGTTCTACAAATCTACAAAGGTACACATTTTTTAAAGTTCATGGCTTTATCATGGTAGGGATTGTTAATGACAATCTTCCCGGATTTTCTCTGGTCAGGCCAACATGACAGAGCTTGAGGGGACATCTAGAGAAAAAATGGGAGAAATTTTCCAAATACAGGTGTGCCAAGTTTGTTGCGTCATAAAAAGGAGACTTGAGGCTGAAATCGCTGCAAAAGGGGCCTCAACAACGTACAGAGTAAAGGGTCTGAATACTAAAGTATTCAAAAACATGCTCCATTCTCCTGCCAGTGCCCTGACCAGCCACTGCCAATTCAACTGGAGTTGGTCTGTGTGTCCTTTGTGTGAGCAAATCTGTCGTAATATATGTTGGGTGAGCAAGTCTGGCGCAAATTGGCTGCCGTGGTTTCACTCAGACTGAGTGTTGTGTTTGATAGCTGTCTGTTCCTTGTTCGTTCTGTGTAATTAATTGGCAACCAATTTGTGTAAAGCACTTTGAGTCTTGAGAAAAGAGCTAAATTCTAAATAAAATGAATTATTATTATTATTATTATTATTATTATTATTATTATTATTATTATTATTATT
This sequence comes from Galaxias brevipinnis, assembly GCA_036023535.2. Lineage (NCBI taxonomy): Eukaryota > Metazoa > Chordata > Actinopteri > Galaxiiformes > Galaxiidae > Galaxias > Galaxias brevipinnis. The sequence continues at coordinate 5,473 of JAVQIZ010014640.1, read as the reverse complement.
ATTATTATTAATTATTAAAGTAAATGTGATATTTCAGTAGAATTTTCTTGTTTTGTTTATTTGAACAAATTTCTTCAAACTTGTTGTAAGGCTGTAACAAAATGTGATTTTTTTTGTACACAATTTTAAGACAGTGTACTAAAATTGATTGCATCCACACTGACAGGTCAACAAAAATGGAATTCAGGACCTAGTGGAAATAGTAAGACAGGTGCTAAATGAAAAAATACAGAAGGCAAGGACTAAGCTAAGTCACAGTTTGATTTGCTCCATCACATTTTATTGGCTAGATCTTGAGCATGATAAAAGGACCACCAAGTAAATAAATAATCACATCAAATGTGTATACTTACTGAATCTTTTCCAATTTAATTATGCGGGAAAAGTAATTGCTATGTACACTCAAACACTTAAACTACCATTAGCAGCAATATCTCCAATCCCACCAACACATCACTATGAAGAGGAATCATATGAGCTACAGTATATCTGCATCCAGCTGGTCAGCCCTCATGGATTTTCTAGAATCAGTTGCCATCATTAAGCATGTCAAGAGTGGCAAACGTTTTGCTTTGTCTTCATATCTGTCTTTTGATGCAAGCAAATAGAAGTGAAAGTTCCAATTACCTTTCCTATGTATTTCTGAAAGGTGTTGCAAGTCATCCTGATGGAAGTACTCGTAACACGATGTCCCAAGCAGCTCCTGTGGCAGGTAGCCGATGATTGTAGTTGCTCTGAGGTGCACAGACAAAGATAAAGACAATGGCAATTTTCTCACAATTATCTCATACTGGAGCTTTTTATAATTAAAAGTAAAAATTATAAACATGAAATGTAACATAAGATAAATGTGCTTGCTGTTTTTAGTGAAACATATTTGAACAATGCTGAAGTAGTCATCCCCAGGCATATGTTTACAAATAATGTTTTTAATTATCCTGGGGTCATTGTCTGGTTTCAGTTCATCCTTAATTTCACATTGATCACAAAATATTTGGTATTGGCCAGTAAACAAGACGAGATCACTGAAGACTATGCTGAAATTACAAATGTGGAAAATTGTTAACAATAAATAAGATTTAGTCTAAATTGAGTAACCAGTTTAAAGGGCTTTATTTTTACTTATAAATTAATTAGTTGCTTAGTAAAGGAGCATATCTTGTTACATTACAATGCATTTATACTTGTAAAAAGCTGTTTGAATAGAAATGTCCCCCCCTTACCCTCCTTATGGCCTCTGGGGTATGGGTGGTAGAGCCTATCCAAGATGGTAGACTGGATTGCCTTACAACAGGGATCATTGCTTTTCTCTATAAGAACAAGGGGAGTGACCTCGGGAACATGGGGGATAAAAGGGTAATGCAATCTTTTTTGTACTTTGTGAAAACTAGAAATAACATTGATTGTTAAGGTAACGTTTCTAAGTCGTGTTTTACATCACAGTATATTTGACTTTGGTGTAACTTATAAATAATATAATGTGACTGGAAAACCTTGTGAAAAACTTGAAGGCATGTGTTAATCCTCACAACATGCCAAACTCAAAGGGCAACCAAGGTTAAATAACTTTAGTAAACCTAATGATTAATTGACTGACACTCCTTAAATGTAAATTCTTATTGTATCTCCTTTCATTTCTCCATAGCAACTGAATCACTTGTGCATTTTGAACTCCCTGTACTGTATGTCAAGACGTATTATTACAGCTTGCCACTTCATAAAGTTTACCCTGCATATTTAGAAATGTTTTATCGTTTGTCAGACACAAAATACGTATGTAATCGGTTTAGGGAAGACTGGGTGAGGTGCAGTTCAAAAGTGTTTGGACAGTGATAATTTTAGTTGTAGTTGTGGCTATGCACTGTAGAACATTTAATTTCAAATGAAGCAATGACTCTGAGGTCAAGGTGCATACTGTTACGTTTGAGTTACGTGTATGTGCATGTAATCGTGGAATTACATTCTCTTTTATACATACCATTTTAGGCGACCGATTGTAATTGTAGGATTGTCTGCTCTGCTCTTTCATGGTACAGTGTGTTTCATTTAATTGTTACAACGTTTACATAGCAAATGCAAGTATTCAAAAAGCATAGAGGTCCCACAGGGTTCCTGGAACACGGATGTGAATACCTTAAAATTTTATGTGAACGTCTGTCCCTAAACGTCTAGTCATTGCTTCATTTCCGATCCAAAGTGCTGGAGTACAGAGCCACCTCAACAACTAAAATGTTTCACTGTCCAAATGTGCCGTGGCTGTCCATATAATTAGTATTATCATATAATTAGATATTTGCAGACAGTAAGAAATACTTGAGTTCAGTTTGATTTCCCTTTAATTTTCCTAATTATTAAAGGGAAAAAATATTAAAGAAACAAAACGCAGTCTGGACATATATGTAACGTGTTCATTTTAATACTTTCCTATTAAAAGATGTTAAACATTGTCAGTTATGTCACTTTCTAAAAAACCAAGTACCTTACAGGAATTCAGAAAAATCTGCTAATATTTCAGATTGATGACCATTCCTTTTTGAAATGCCCTAATGTATTTTAAAAAGGGTTTAAGTTCGGGGTTATAAAAAGGTTTATGGAACTTAACAGAAACATAGACAACCATTAGATCTATAAATGGAGATGAAAAAAGTGGAATTTAATGTCTGACTGGGAGCTTTCAGTAAACCTGAAAAGACTGCAGAAATGTGTGTGTGCGTGTGTGTGTGTGTGTGTGTCATAGTTGCCAATCCTCCCGATTTCCATGGGAAACTCACATTTCATAATTCTCTATCAATACAATTATTTGTAAAGGACCAGCAGACCACCATTATTGTTTGGAAATCATCCCTAACCTTGAGGTCTCAAGGTTGGCGTGTGTCTGTGTGTCTGTGTGTGTGTGTGCGCGCGCGTGTGTGTGTATGACAGCAGAAAGGCAGGACTTACTGCTGGTCAACAAATGTAAACTTTCCGTCGATTGCTCAGCGAGTGACAATTTGACAGGTTTGACCTCGACTTCTCTTGAGGACTCGCAAGCCATGTTGGGATGAATGCGGCACACCGCTATCAAGCAAGTGAGTTGAGAGCTTCCCTTCTCTGCTTCACTCTCTGGATCCAAATGGCTCGTTGGGACTCTATGGGCAATAATACAATTGTTCAGTTACAGGCACATGTACCAACAGACTGCATTTGGAGTAAAGGCATCACAATTTTAGGCTGTGTTAAAATATATATACTATCTCTGCTGCAAAATCTTTTTTTCTATAAACAGAATTTAACCAAGAAAAACTGGTCATTAGACAAGAATCCTACCCTTTTTTTTCTGGCTCGTTCTTCAGACTTCACCACCACTCTGCTGTGCTTCATGCGGTAAAAGAAGGAACGCCTTGCCCCTGTACATAAGTGAGTGGATCCAAGTGGAAGGTCTGTCTGTACCTGTAAACCAGCTATCCAAGAGATAAAGTCCATGTAACCCAGATACAGCACGTGTTTGAATGATGTATTGCGGCTGAAGTCTTTCTTTTAAACACTTTTAATAATAGTTTAAAACAGTTAAACAAAACAATGTCTTATAAGTTCAAAGACTTACTTTTGGCATCTATGAGTCGTTCACGCGGGTATAATTCTGAGGCCGACAGCTGCTCCTTCACCTTACTGATGTCTTTGGGGTGGATGTAATCAAATAGGCTCTGTCCAACCAGCTCAAGCTGTCGACCAAAATATAACGAATCATGTTATCATCATGTCATTAAGTGAATCTTCTCAGTACTGTATGGAGTTTCTAGACACAAGGCATAAACAGACGTATTAAACACAGAATGTCAAGTTATTTATGAAATTAATTCAATGTAATAGTTGCATTCGTATAAGCTGCACTAAATAATTGAATGGAATAAATTAATTTATTTCCTTTAAAACCTTCAAACAAACTATATAGTGACGAAGTAATAATGCTAGACTCCAATCTGTAACTGATAAAAAGGAGATTTGTGATGCTTTTAACCATCATTTTATAAAATCAGGCTTGCTTTTTGAAGAATACAGTAGAGCTATTGTGGCACAAATGACACCAGGAGATGCCGTTTACACTTGTGTAGAAGAAGAGATATTCCCATTTAATTCCCATGGAAATGGTGTTTCCTTCTCATTTAGACAATTTGACTGCGTGGACTTTCTACATGCCCTATGCAACTCCAAGTGTATGAGAAGCTCTATGGGTGCAGATCAATTAGACCCGTATCTGCTAAAACGTTCTGCCCCCTTCATAGCCGAGCCCGACACATATTTTTAATTTAACAATCCCTTGTGGTTTAATACCTAAAATATGGAAATCAGCTCTGGTTACTTTACATTAAGGGGGGAATGCAAGTGACCTACATAATTACAGACCTACAGTATCTTCAGACTCCCATGTCTAGCAAATATGTTAGAACATCTTGTAAATGAACAGCTTTGTGCTTTCCTGTCCACTAATATTTTAAGCCCTTTTCAGTCGGGTTTCAGAGCTGATCATTGTACTATTACAGCAGTAACTCTTGTAGTAAATTATATAGTTACTGCTCTTGTTGATAAGAAACATTGTGCTGCTTTGTTTATTGATTTGTCAAAGGCTTTTTATACAGTTACTTACAGATTATGTCTGGATAGATTAGCCTTGGTGGGATTTGATAATGCAGCCTTTAAATGGTTTCAGGACTACACAGTGCATAAACGCTAAAGGTTTGAAATCAAAGGTTGTAGATATTGAAAATGGTGTGCCACAAGGTTCGGTATTAGGTCCTACATTATCTACACTTTATATTAATGATATACTGTATGTGCCTCTGTAAAAGACTGTAAAGTACATTTCTATGCCGATGATCCCATTCTTTATTTCTGTGCTCCATCCATGGAACAGGCAATGTCAAACCTAACAAGGGCATTTAGTTGTGTACAGAGATCCCTTATAAATCTAAGGTTTGTCCTTAATGAGTAAACAATTATATATATGCTTTTGTCAAGGGCCAAAAAGTTAGATTATATGGCATATAACATTTGCTCCCTAATGGGGCCCAAATTGAGCGTGTTGCAATTTACAAATACTTGGGAATTTTACTAGATGAAAAGTTGTAATTTAAGACGCATGTGCTTGAACTCACAAAGAAGGTGAGGATCCGACTTGGAGCTCTATATAGAATAAGGTCATGCTGTTCACTTGAAAATAGAAAGACAATTGTAAAATCTACTCTATTGTCAGTCGTGGATGATGTTGATATTGTGTATATGCATTCAGCCCCAACTATTTTAAAGTCCCTTGATGCAGCTTACAACAGTTTTGCGTTTTGTAACTGTGGATAGTTTTAGAACTCATCATTGTACACTGTATACAAAAGTAGGATGGTCTTCTCTTACTGATAGGAGAGAAAAACATTGTCTCTTTTTTGTTTGTAGTGGCATTGCTGGGCAAGTTACCTTTTTACCTTACTTCATTATTAAAACA
>JAVQIZ010014622.1:0-52221 GCA_036023535.2 Galaxias brevipinnis | reverse complement strand
ATGCTTCAGACATTTTCTTTTCATGGTGGTGTCAAAAATTATGTAACACACTATTCTAATTTGTGTTTTGACCAGCGGGCTAGTCTCTGGTCTGCTGTGGGTTTGGTTCTACTCTCAGGAGACACATTGGCAGAGCTGGTTCAGGCGGGCAACTCAGACAACAGCTATTCTCCACATCACACCAATTAACCATTCACGTACGCTCATTACTTTAACATGGTCTTTTTAAACCAGTTTGACTCACAACACTGGCTCCTACTGCTGCTCACTGTTGTCACTCACTACCATGTCTTTACCATGTTGCTGTGCACACAACGGCACCCCAGCCTCCATCTGCTTCAGGTCTGTTTCTCAGTCTCTGTCAGGGGGGAATCTGCAGCTATCTGCTCCCTGCCCATGGTGGTTCATTGAGTGTCGGGTGAGGATGACGTTGGGTGGGAGAGCAGTTCAGAGCAGCAGACCCTTGACACCAACTTTCAATGTATTACCATGTTAAAGGGAATAAACTGTTAAACATATATGGAAGTTGTCCTGAATGAAATAGTATTGTATGTTAAACTGAGTGATTTACTGTTGATGCAATCTACTCTCCCATTCCACACGCCCTGTCCTTGGGGAGAGTTGATCAGTCATCTGGCTGTGCCAAGGATGAATTTACAGATAATAATTGACAGATGCATATTTACACACACACACACACACACACACACACACACACACACACACACACACACACACACACACACACAATATAATATTTTCACCAGAAATTAAAATCACATTTTAAAACTTAAAAGAAAGTTTGAGGTAAAGTTACTCAAACTAACACACACAAAACTCACAAACAACAATTTTTCCCACCAGCAGAGGGTATAATGAGTAAAGGTCTGCATGTATTTCTTTTCTAATTAATACGTTTTTTGACACATTAAGCAACATATCATATGGAATCCACACATTACTACTTTTTTAGAGCAGCATTTACATAAACTCAATCAAGTTAAAAGGGATGTGAGATTTGTAAGCGTGACCTTGTCACAGGGGTCAAGGGGGTGGCGATCAATTTACAAAGAGTTTCTCTGTCCATGAAATACGAGCTGTAAAAACAAGATTGAAAAGGTGTTTCTTACGGTAAGATGCAATAAAACAACACATTTCCAATCTAACCATGCTCACAGTTTGTACATCTCACTGTCCACACCCTACAGTGACGAAACACTGTCACGGCCTGCAACTATCATTATACTTTGCCCTGTCCCATACAGAACTTGACTACAAGGACAAGAAGACTATGGGCTGGTTTCCCAGACACAGATAAAACCTAGATCTAGACGAAATCTCAATGGAGATTCTCCATTGAAAATGAGTTTTAGTCTAGGACTTAGCTTAACCAGCTCTCAGTGTATAGATGATGCGGTGTAGATGATATCAGATTTTTTACATAGGTCAGATAACTTGCCTTATAGCCTACAGGCAAACTGCACTTTGAGCTGTATGTACAGCAACCATCAGGCGGTCAGATAAGCAGGCAGTCAGACCAGTCAGTGCAGTGGGTAGCCCAGCAAGCCTTTGATCAGGCTTAACTAGTAAGTCAAGACTTTAGCATCTACCGGTAAATGCAAGGCTAAAAGAATCTGGGCAGGGGGGAAACTGTGGGAGATTGTGGTTGTGTGTGTGTGTGTGTGTGTGTGTGTGTGTGTGTGTGTGTGTGTGTGTGTGTGTGTGTGGGCATGCGTGTGTGTGTGTGTGTGGGCGGGCATGCGTGTGTGTGTGTGTGTGTGTGTGTGTGTGTGCGTGTGACAGAGAGAGAGCGAGCCAGGGAGAAAGAGAGAGAGAGGGAGTTGAGGGCAGCATGAGGGGAGGGGTTGAGATTGAGAGAGCAGCGCTAGTTGAGAATTCGTGCTGTGTTAGCATCCCCCCCAGCAACTCCATCAATACTGCATACGGCCGGGAAACTGGCAGGAGTCCTCGGTGTTGGTGCATTCGCAGCCTTGTTTGGTCGGTCAGTGTAACAGAGCAGCCCCCTCACAATCAGTCCTGCTCACTGCTGGAAATCTACTCTCAGAGGGACTGTGTGCCTACTGGAGCCCTGTCTGCCGCTGCTGCATCAACACAGACTGAGGAGGAGGAGAGCGGAGGAGAGACATAGCGGGAGACACCGAGTGGGAATATACTAGCCGGAGGGAGCCAATCCCAGGGAGGGACAGGATTCTTGGGGGAATTGTGTGCTAGTATGGTACCATACTTTGCGGGATAAGCTTGCTGAGCTCTGGAGAGTTTGACTGGAACTCAGCTTACCTACTTCATGCACACAGGCTCAGGTAAGACCTCTTTCGTATTGCAGTTAGAGTAACATAAATACTTGCATCTGTTTTGCCAGCTTGTCTTAGCCTGGTGAATTGTGTTTCCGGATGAGGCTTGTCAGTGCTGTTAGTTTTATAACCATTCGTCCAGTGCAGTGACATAGAAGTTACTCCCTCCACGGTCCAGTTTCACAGATCTCAGCATTCCTCCCCAGAGAACTAGCGTACATTGGTGCAGTCTATTTATTACAGTCCCACACACGCGTAATACACCAATTAGCACAATACACAGCAAGCCAATACAAAAACATACACCATCTGCTTCAATCATGTGAGGAGTGATCAAACTTAACTGAGGGGATCAGGTTTAAATGGGGTTGTCACATTGTAATGTTAAAATAAGTTTGCTTGGATTGATTTCCCTTACAAGTGCAATTTGTTTGCAAATTCTGCACTGTAAGAATGAATCAAATGTGTTGCCATTCTTGTAAGACATTATTTTAGTGTTATCGTTAGAATTACATTCTGAAACATGTGCTATGTATATTTTGTTTGTTTATTTGTCTCTGTGTGTGTGTGTGTGTGTGTGTGTGTGTTTGTAGGTGTATATGTATATGTGTGTATGCATGTGTGAGTGTGAGTGTCTTTGTGCAAGCCTGCGTGACCTGAGAAAGTGGTCAATACAATAGCTGTTTTTGACCATGAGGGCATTGCTCCCCTGCAGGAGTGGACACCCCTGTGTAAAATGCAATTCTGGTTTTCCATGACATCATGGAGAGGCTCGTGCAGAAAGCAGGACAAAATGCCTGACATTACACCTCTATAGTACAATATTCACTCTGCTACACTGGAGGCAATGGCTTAACTTAGTAAGCTGACAATAATTAAAGCAATTTTAATTTGTATTCCTAATTTGTTTAGCATCTGCATGATCTAAACACAAATTTAAACATTACCTTCTGGTTTGACAGTCTAATGTTTGACATCCTAAAATATAACTTTTAACTTCTTTGGGGTGACATGGTGAATAATATCGGGTATTTCCCGTTCCCATTTGCTTTTAGTATTATTCCACCACTAATGGCTAGCCTTTGAATTCCACAACAAGCTCAACTGCCTGACCTCTGTAACCTAAACATGGTCAAAACATGGTTGAGGCAAACAAATATTACATTCCATACTTCAAAATACTTCACAGCTTGAAGTGGCATATTGTTTAAAATCTCTCCTATTTTCTTTTTGGTCAATTTGACACTGTTCAATGCTTGACGTCCCTACTGAAATGATTTACATCCTTTTGTTTTGCTTATTTAATGATGTTTCCTTATTTAATGGGGACAACTGGTTAAGCACATATGATATACGTACATGTAAGTATATATATTGGTGTTTGTGGTCAATTTGACACAAAGCTGAAGAATTTAGACAGATTTGTTCTGGTGGTCGTAACTGATATTTGGGTCACCATCAAGAACATTTGTGAAGGGGCCTATGCTTCAAAATGATTCCCTATGCTTTAAGGCTCTAACATAACATAATCATGCATGCAGTATGGCGAGAACTTTGGTTCACACCACATGGGGGAGAAGAACTCATAATAACAATAACCTACAATATTGTATAAGGGGGGTAGGGGGGGGGACTTATGTTTTATTTAAAAATGTATATAGTCCGCAAAGACATAAAGTGACACAATTACAATCCTTTTCTGAAAGTTTAAATTGCTTGGGTCAAATTGACACCAGGATGTTAGTACATTTTAAGTTAACAGGAAGGTTAAGTACTTATTTCCAGTAAAAGTGATCTTATCCTCAATGATTAGATAGCTCTTATCATAAGCAAACACATTTCAAAGACAGAATAGTTTGATTATATTAAACATAGGTTACTAATTACTAATCACATTTTATGACTGTTAATTGTCACATCTCTGGACATACTCCTTTGGTAATCAATCAAGAATTTGGCATGGTAGCCTATTCTGTATAAAAAAACATTCTGATATAAGTTACATGTATCAGCTTAATTATGCTAATAAAGGTTAAACATACTAAATGCTTTTAATATGTCATAACCATTGATAGAGTTTTAGTAGACTCAAGTAGGGGAGGACTCGAAAAGGTTTATCTTGTGTTTTACAACCCTAGAGTATTAATAGCACTCATTTACGACGGAGCGGGAAGCATGTCCACATGTTAAGTGGAGAGTTACTGTGTCATGTCAAGGCACTTATGAGCTGCTGATCAAAGTAACAGGCCTAATCATTAACCAAAGGTTGACTTACCTGTCGCGCATGAAATGCATTCTTATTCAATTCAGTAATAGAGATGCTGAACTTCTGCTTAATTGTTCATGCAGGAGGGACAGTGGATCAGGTTAAGCTTGTGGAACTTCATGCACCAACAACGTTTAAATAGCCCAACAATGCACACATTGCGTAGTTCTAGGGCAGGATAAATTACATACTTTTGTGAAACTGTCAAATCACTATGATAGATGTCCATACAACTTCTAATGACACTCTAAGATCATTGCAGATTCATGTTGAGTAACAGGTTTCTTTTTCTGGGAAGATCTGTCTGTACTCTTTGTTTCTTTACCTATGATGAGACCCAATGTCGCAAACAAGGTTGTGAAAAAAAACAAGAAAACCTCCGGAGGTCAGACAAAAACTGAAGCCGGAAGGGTGGATGGATGTTGCCATCAGAATGTGTGCATTCAACATTCCTGCTTTATATACAGTCAGTGTTTCTCAACAGTTGAAGGTTGAGCAGTAAACACTTTTAAATTCCAGTAACAGGTATTATATTTGTGGAGAAGTGAGTGAAACTGACAGCTTGTTTGCGGGAAGGATTATTAGCACTGCTTGGGGACAGGCCCTACAGTGAACTACTGGGATCTGCGTCATATGTTGTGAGGACCAAATCTGCTTAACCTACTTTAGGTTAGCACAAAATATCTTGGGTTTTTTGGAACCCCAGGATGGCAGCTTGTTTGATACAGAGTTATGGTATAGATTTATGTGTATACATTACTTTTCACTTTGTAACAATTTGTTGAAAACGTAATGTGCATGTGCTTGATTTAAGTCGTGATCATATTTTTTTCCCACCCGTCTGAGGTAACATCTTCGTCTAGTTCGTTTACTTCACCCCATTATGCCAAACAGATTTGATACGTGTCCTCTGTGTGGTGAAACAATATTTTGCAGTGTTCCAAACATCAAAGACTTCTAGAAGATACTGTGTGGATGCAAAATGAGTGTGGGAAAGGATTCATGGTTTCCATGGAGATTTTGGTAAATCGCATTGGAGAACCAGACACCCACGTTCAGACAAAAACAGGCTTTTCCAGTTGTTAAAATGTTCATGTTCTATTTTCAATAATTTCATGTTAGAAGTCACATTTTATAGAAAGGACACATCTATCTATGTATTTGATTTGATTGATCAAAAGCTGACTTCTATGAAGGAAAGTTTTAGATTAAATTTTTTTACAAAGTTATGATTCAATGTCAACACCCTAACAAAATATTGTAGAGGAGCTGTGACATGAAATTCTTTACCATGGACATCTTGTACACAAAATGTCTATTCTGCCAGAAAAGATCCTCACACTTTTCGTTTGGTCTGTGGAACTTTGTTAACCAGTGCTCTATTCAACGGTGCAAGCTTTTTTTCCTCGAAACTTCAAGGACATTAAGATGTGCCCTGAATATCAAGTAGATACTTTTAGTTGAACAAGTAAAAGACATCTTCCCGTAAATCTCACTTTGTTGAGTCGTACACCTTCAATACTGTGCTGCTCTAAAATTCATATCAAGCACTGCTTTGTTGAGGACTCTGTGTGGAGCAAATGCCATGAGAGGTGGTAGGGATGTGTGGACAAAGTAGGCGACAAAGGAATATTAAAGAGGCTCCGTCTTCCACTGAAAACTCAGTGCGACAAGAAAGTTAATAGGTATCTGAATGTGGTTAATATTTAAATGTTTCCCTGCAACATGCTTTCGTTAACTAAAGCACTATTGCACATGGAAAATGTAGCCAATTAATACAGTCACGTTCATTTTAAGTGCACATCAAAACACAAAGATGACCGTGAGAGACACACACAGAGGCACTCACTCTCATACACACATAGAACACACACGTCTACCCATCTACACAACATTTTCTCTGTTTTTCTCTCACAACAACTCTCTTTCTCTGCCTAGCATACTGTACACTTTGATGCCTATTTGTGACATCAATTGCTCCAAGGAAGTACACACAAACATCTATGTATGCGTATTAAAAAGTCATGAAAAAGACAGGAAGCTACTTGATGGAAAGCTACAAAACAGCACTGCTCTTTCAGCACAATGGGTGATAAGGGGTTTTGGACACGAACAAAGCTGTTGACAGTTTCATTAAGGTGGCTGTGACTAGTGAGCTGAATGCTGATGCCGGTTAGCGCCAACCCTTCATGCCCCTTCAGCACCGAAAATGCACAGGATCCAAGAGAGGCAAAGTTGTTTTCTACACCACTTAACAGCCCTGTCAATGAAATGTCAACAATTTATCACAACGGATTTATCATCAGTGTTATGTTTGCCTGTAAACACTTTTCTACAATTCTGTATTCACCACCAAGATTGCTATATTTTATAATTGCAATATAATATTTTATTCACAATCAGTGTTGCTATATTTTACTGCAATACGTCTGGTATTGCAAAGGGCAACTTTCGTTTCAAGTGGTTCCATATTCAAGAGAAATTCTAGATGGAGGACAGCAGTAGTGGTGATGGCAGTGTTCTGGACTCTAAGGGGGTTGTTGCTCCTCTTTTTCCCCCAACAGGTGATGTGGCGCCCCTGACGTGTGCGATGGCTGGCCTTGACCTGCAGGTACTCATACCCCCCCTCCACTGTTGCTGTCATTGTCTCCCAACAAAGCAGCCTATCCCCTGGATCTGACCCCCGCTTTCCTCCACCTTCCCTGGGTGTCCCCTCTGCCGGGTCTCCTGACTCAACCCTGGGCCCATCATGGGAGGATGTTTCTCCAGACCCAAACCAGGTGACCAACACCTCTTCGAAACTGCCGACCGGTTCTCTTTCTTTCAAATCCGGTAATAATTGGCACTTGTTCGCCGGTTATATGTAGGTCGTACAAACTGCTCTCCCGACTGCCTTTGTAGGGTGGTGTTTTGTGGGGGAGGAATTTTAATTCTCCCCCACTGCATCTCCTTCAAGAGGATTATATAGTCAAACATGACTGTCAAAGTGTGGCACAATGTATCACTGTTCCAAACGCAAATGGGGCTGCTGTATACATTATAATTCAAAGTGACAGATGAGCATATGTAACTGTTTAACTGTGGTGATGTTCATATTTTTTATTTGAATCTCGCTTCATTCTCACTTTTGAGCATTGCCAGATCTGTTCATTTGTTCTTAGGAAAAGGGAGCTTGCCTCGGGTACTACAGGAGGGAGAGTTTTGAGGGAAATGACTAGTCTGGCGGAACAGAGACCCCTCACTGAGAGTCAGTGCTCTAAGGACTAATTAGTCAAAGTCAATTAAACAAATTAGGTCTTGAAAACAATATTTATTTCCACTTCTGTGGCTATAGCACTGCCCCAGACCTCTGGACAATTCCATGTTATTGAGTTGTGTTGATTTGATGAAGAAAAATAAAAAATCCTGTAGTAGAGTATGTATAGAGTACTATCAATACGAAACACTCAAAGTGAGCATAAGTCCAAGTCAATAGCATTAACTGAATCTGTGAAACGGTTTCCTGTCCAAACCAAAAGATCAAAGTTAGATCTCTATCAGATAATTTTTATAATAACAATAATATGCTTTATAAGTATGACTTTTGATAATTGAATGTACTATAACATGTTTGTTTGAACGTTACCAAAATAAACATTCATACTTTACATCCCTCTTGAGACGCCGTAATAACAGTCTCTCGTGTCACTGCTGATTCTCTGTTAAGACTGTGAATGGTGATCCCTCCTCTCTACTTTCCGCTCCTGCAATCGCAGTCACTCCTATGATTTTCCATTCATTTTAATTAAGACTCACTCAGCAGGTGAAAATTCCAGCCAGATTAGCGTGTAAGAACCGGATGGTCAGCACATTTTTCCAGCCGAACAGATAAAGCTGGTTGCATTAAAAAAAAAAAGTTACACAACACTCTCCATAATTTAAAAATGCAAGACCAAAGGCGGCACATCATCAGATATCATCAAATGCTATGGGACTGTTCCTAAACAACATACAAGCCCCAACTTTTGGGACAGGTTCAAAAGAATGACTGAATGTGTAAAGCTATGAGCTAAGCATTGCATAAGTCTGGTGCAATGTAAATCAAAACTGTAAATTCATATGCATTATGCAGTGTAGAAAATCACTTTGACTTTTTATGGTGCTGTACGCCAGGTTCATTTCAGACACTATAATTTTCGATACTTGATTCTCCTGAAAGCCACTTATGAAGTATATAGCATGAGAATAGTACAGGTTTCATCAAGATGCATATTTTCTAATTCCTAAATCTGTGTCATTAAGTTGAGGTTAAAGTGGAGCTGACCCTCTTGGAGAAAGAAAAGGAAGCCGATGGTATGTCCCCCAATGGCAAGGCCAGCCCGTTCGCTGATTGTCGACTCAATGGGGCCCTAGGACACAGTTCAGACGAGGAGTCCTCGGCACCACTCCGCCTCTATCACAAATCACGAGACTACGTCGAGGCCTCCGTGTGTCACATCAAAGACCTAGAAAATGGACAGTATGTAACTAGAGATCATTTTATTTTAAGTGATGTCCTATTGAAGCAAAGGGATTGGACTGTAGTTCAGTATGTTAAAACGTTGTGTTAATATATACTGTATGTGCTGTATGTTCACGGCTGCGTAAACAGACATCTGTTTGTACGTCTACAGAATGCGGGAAGTTGATTTGGGAAGTGGCAGAGCTCTGCTGATCAAAGAACACGGAGAGTTCTCTGCCATTGCCCACAAGTGTCCACACTATGGGGCACCTCTGGTGAAAGGTTAGACAGTTTTATATATTTTGTTCTCTAATGCTCTCAAATCTGTTCTAAGTTGGATGTTCAAATTCGACCTATCACATTACATAACAGTCTTTTATAGAAAACATTTTTATAACATTGCTTTATGTATAAACTACAAGGGACTGATCTAATTATTTTGCAGGTGTTCTGTCGAAAGGGCACGTGCGCTGTCCGTGGCATGGAGCATGTTTCAACATTGCAACGGGGGACATTGAGGATTTCCCTGGCCTAGACAGCCTGCCCACCTTCCAGGTGACCTTCCTTGTTGGTGATTGTTATTTACATTGCGTGTCATATCCTGTTTCAAAGGAGCCGTGACAGTGTACACATCACTCATGCTCGGTTTGTTTCAGGTCAGAGTGGAAAAGGACAAGGTGATCATTCGCGCAAACAAACAGGTATGAAACCGGTTCAATTCTTAAATTCAATGGATTTTATGTTTTGGTAGAACATCATTGTTGATTGACATTTTACCTAGACCACTGCATTCCCTTCATCCAGGCTCTTCAGTCGCAAAAGAGATCAAAGCCTATGGCCCGCTGTTCAGCAGTCATCAACTCCAGCTCAGGCTTCAGCCATGTTGTCATTATTGGCTCAGGTGGGGAGGTCACTGAGCCTACATTTATCTGATTTAATAGTATTAGGAAGTATATCAAAGTTCAGATCTTTCAATTTACTTCCGGCCTGTAGATGCTACTTGCATTGGAGCCATTGACATTACATTACGAATTTATCATTTGCCATAAGGTGCTAACACATATTTCATGAGCGACAGATTGTCAATACTCTCAACCTATTTAGCAAGTGTTTTGTTTAAATGTCACTAGACTATGACAGAGCCATTATCAATAGTTTTGCGGGGTTTTTTTGGCTCCAGGTCCAGCAGGTCTGGTTTGTGCCGAGACGTTAAGACAGGAGGGCTTCACAGATCGCATTGTCATGTGTACCAAGGACAAGCACCCACCCTATGACAGGCCTAAACTGAGTAAGGTTTGTACAGAGACCGAGAGAACACCACAAAGACAACCAGAGTGCTTGATTATTTGTTACACTTTACTGAGATCTTTTTTTACTGAGGTATCAGACTTTAGGCAGATTATGAAATGGTTCTTATGTGCTGTTAATTAACCAAATTCTTGCAGTTTCATATTTAATCTTTATTTTTTGAGTATTCAAGAGGATTTGAGTTATTTAGACTGTTTTTTTTTTAATTACATAATTCATCTAGAAGCCCAAGGACACTTAACAAATACAGGGGAGCGCTATGACAAAGAAAATGAGGCATTATAGTTAAAACAATTCAAATAAGCAAGAGATAAATAAACAGAGCAAAATCAGTTCAGACAGTGCCTTCACTGGCCTGACAGAACATGCATGTTTTTAGGAGTCTTTTCAAAGTTCCTGTGTCGTGAGCCTGTCATGGATATTTCCACTTAACCAATTGAACAAAAGGGAGACAACGGGCAAAGATCGAGTACAGTTTTATTAATGAATACAGAGCACTGGCCTATTCACAGAGATATGACTGCAGTCAGTTCAATTGAACAACATTGTAAGTTCTGGTTTGTTGACATGTGTTACCTCCCAGTATTGAAAAGACACATCTGCATATAGTAACACAAATCCATATTATGTTACACTGGCCTTCAGTGTCTCAGAAAGGCACATGCTGTCTCTTTGGTGACCTGGCCTTCATTCTGACCCTTCCCTCACATCGGAAAAACAGCTCAGACTTGAACATCCGTAAAGATGCCCAAATTTGCCACCACAAGCCTCGCCATCAATGCATATTGCCCATACCCCCACTTCAACTTAAGTTTGTGTTCATTGGATAAAGAAGCCTATTCTACGGGCTTACATTATTTCCTTTATACCCCTTGGGATTAAGTAGAAAAGATTGTTTTTGTTGCTTGATGAATGGTGACTGACTCCATGACCTTCAGTCCCTAGAAAGCACAGCAGAGCAGTTGAGGTTGCGCTCCACGGAGTTCCTGCAGACCCATGACATCGAGCTGCTCACAGAAAAAGAAGTTAGTAATGATGCCAGAGACTGGTCCAAGATTAGCAATGAACGGAAACAAATCCTCTAAGTTGCAGGCTCAAATATGTCGGTCTAATTGTGTGTCTTAGGCTGTGGCTGTGGACATTAAAACACGGTCCGTGACCTTTCAGGACGGCTTCCGGATGGAGTACAGGAAACTCTTCATCGCCACGGGAAGCAGGTGAGGAGGGCGAATGTATAAGCATTTACATTTACATAATAGCATAAAGTTTTTAGTTTTTTTATGTTCATTCTCTTCTGTCTTTGTGTTGTTTAGGCCAACACAAATGAACTACAAAGGCCAGGACATTGGCAATGTGTTTCACCTCATAACCCCTGAAGATGCGAACAACGTGGCCAGACTGGCCAACAACAAGAATGCAGTGGTTGTGGGAACCTCATTCGTTGGTGAGGGGGGGGGGGAAACATGTACTTGGAAACTTTTAGGTTTATTTTATTCAAATCATGATTCAAATAGGTGTAACAAAACTGTTATGATACTAATAAATAGATCAACAATATCCAATTGTTGAAAATGTGTACAATAATGTGATTGTCTGCTCTGTGTACCAGGTATGGAAGTGGCTGCTGCTCTCACAGACAAGGCCCACTCTGTCTCAATCATTGGGATAGAAGCAATACCCTTCAGGAAAGCTCTTGGAGAGAAAGTAGGGAAAGCCATAATGAAGGTATGCCCATAAAGAATGGAAATATGTGAATTCAAAAAGATTCTTCAAAGTATCTGCGTATCTACATTTAAACGTTTTTAAAAGACCGACCAGGGCAAACAAGCTTTCAATTTCTAATTGTTTTTTACCTAGTATGCTTCATTTTGTTTTACATTTTGTATTGTTATAGTTTTTATTCGTTGTCAAATGTATTATTATTATTATTATTACTATTATACAGTTTTTTATATATATGAATGTCAGTTCAAAGCTTGTGTCATAGATTTAGGTTTCATTGAAGGTTTAATGGACAATTCTCAGAGGTCTGACTCTGCTCTGTAGGTTGGGACTAGCATACATTAAAAATCATATGCTGTGTATAAGTTGTAAAACTTGTACTGAATGGCATTTATACAAAATCAAATAAGTATGAAAAAGTGGCCAGATTTATCTAAAATATATGTGGGCCATTAAAGGCCCTATTTCCACA
This sequence comes from Galaxias brevipinnis, assembly GCA_036023535.2. Taxonomy (NCBI): domain Eukaryota; kingdom Metazoa; phylum Chordata; class Actinopteri; order Galaxiiformes; family Galaxiidae; genus Galaxias; species Galaxias brevipinnis. The sequence goes on along the minus strand of JAVQIZ010014622.1, from coordinate 39,661 downwards.
GGGGTGATTTAAACTTTTCGACCAGGGACACCCCATGGGAAATCAAGCCCTCTGGACCAATGTGCCACCTCTATATAATACCTTAATCAGCATTCCTACTGGAACACACTGCCATTTTAGATGCAAATCATACCCTCCAAGCTCCATGCACCCCACCTCAAAGGGAATACTACAGTCCTTATAATCATTGATAAGCGTAAGCCCACAGAAATGAGCTAATCTATTTCTCTTACTCACAAATCCTTACTGTTTGTAATTTTAGCAAAATTAACTGGCTCGAGGTCTTAAGCTCTTTGTTTACAAGCTCAGAGCACGTACAAATTCAACTGACATCAAAGCTACTGCTATTTACTTATGAAATGAGAGTGTGCAAGTCAATTGCGATTCTTACAGGCATTTACTGAACAATTATTTTGTCTCTGCAGCTGTTTGAAGCAAACAGGGTGAAGTTCTACATGCTGAATGAGGTGTCAGAGATGGTTGGCCAGCATGGACAGGTATTCAGAAAGTGAGAGAAACAGCCTAACATGATGATGCACCGTAGGACTCTGTCCCCAAGCCCCTGTTTACAAAAGGCCAAGCGAATGCATAAGGAGAAGCACAGAGTCAGGGGGAAACTGAGGATTGTCAGCTCCTGTGCTGTAGATTACCAACAATCCTCTGTTGGGGAGTAGGACCCATTCGAGCAGAGGCATAACGTTTAGCCTAAACTCTGACACTTATTTCTGATGATAAAGTTTAAAGTTGCAGCACAAATGTAATCTATTTACTTAGATCATCATCTAACTTGTACAAATATGTGATAACTCTGTTCTTGTCACTATGGTTTAACTGTTTAACAGTTGAAGGAGGTGGTCCTGAAGAGTGGAAAGGTCCTGAGGGCGGACGTGTGCGTCATTGGGACAGGTGAGACTCACTCGGAGGGCAGGTTCATTGCCTTAATAAAGTAGTGAAGACAAGCGTGTGAATGGTGATAGATATGCATGTCAGAGCAGATCATCAGTCTTCATGTTCTATTCTTGCCTTACATCTAACTTTAGAAAGCATAAGGCATGTACACTTTATCTTGCGAAACGTAGAGAACAACTGTTTCCTATGATGTATTTTGCCCCCCCGCGGCAGGATCCGGACCAGCCACAAGTTTCTTGAAACAGAGTGGGATTCACATGGACTCCAAGGGCTTCATCCCAGTCAACAAGGTAAAGATATACTGTCACATAGCAAACAATACAAGAACAACACACAAGATCACACTTGAGAAATCTTAAATCTTAGGTTGCAAACCCTTGGTGCTGTAATTTATTGTGGGTGTAAAATAAAGTTTTTATTTATTTATAAAGTTGGAACTGTATGTTACCACTGTGTGTTGTATACTTCTGTATAGTTCTGTGGACCGGAGTCTTTCAGTTTGATCGCATTTTATTTATTAATTAATTATTCATCTAGATGATGCAGACTAATGTGGACGGCGTCTTTGCTGGAGGGGATGTGGTCACGTTCCCTTTTCCACAGCGGAGCAAGAAGGTGAACATCCCTCACTGGCAGATGGCCCATGTGCATGGTGAGACCCCTAATACTACTGAGGGAGTTGTTTTCAACATGAAGCTGCCAATTAAAAGCAAAATGTACAAAATGTTTCAGGCTTTTTTTCTCCTGATTTACAGGAAGGGTGGCAGCACTCAGCATGATGGGTAGAGCCACTGAGATTAAAACCGTGCCTTATTTCTGGTCAGCTATGTTTGGGAAAAGCATACGTTACGCAGGTAAATTGAGTTTTCTACCATCAGTGGAATGAGCACCAATCGTATACAATCTGGTTTATACTTAGACAAAATGATCATGTAAAAGTAAAATGAGAATCAAAGTTTAGTGCTTGATTGATATGGATATTGTTTGCCACAGTGTACACATGCAATGTTTGTGACCCCTGTATAAAAGCTTCTTCACTGCCACCTAGCTGTGAAATCAATGTCATAGGGTTTTACAGTTTAGGAATAATGTCCTCTTTTTTATCTTCATCAATCCTAAGGTTATGGGGAGGGCTTTGATGATGTCGTTATCCAGGGAGATGTGGATGACCTGAGGTTTGTGGCATTTTACACCAGGTAAGATGCTGTTTACATTGAATATGGGACTATATAAGTATTTTTTTACGGCAGTTTTAAAATTGTCCTGTTGATTACATTTTGGCATACATTCTGCTCTTATTTCTCTGTTTTGATTACTTGTTGTCTTCCTGGTCTATAGGAGTGAGGAAGTGGTTGCTGTGGCCAGCATGAACTATGATCCTATTGTATCCCGCGTGGCAGAGGTATTAGGATCCGGAAAGACGATTAAGAAACGAGATGTGGAGTAAGTACATTTCAAAGACTTAAATCTAGACACCGTTACAATGGTTGTTATGTTCTTTAGATTTCTCAAGGTTTACAATGAAAGGAAAAAAACACATAAGTCAAATGTTATCACCCAACAGACACACATACCTTGTGACTGTAATCACAAAAAAAAAGATAGTCAAATCAAAGATTAATTTACAGCATTATCAAAGAATTGTAACAAAACACTATGTTCTTTTATAACAATAATTTTCGTAAACAAATAAATAAATTAAATTAAACTAATACAGTAATGGAAAAGGTTTAATTATCACTATTTATTTGACTGAAAAATAGGCTACAATGCAATGATGTATTGAAACATAATCAGTCAATTACAATGTGCCTCTTAGTTTTGGTTGTTGCAGATAGATACAGACCCCGCTGACATTTCTCATTTCTCATTGTGCTCTTTGTCAATGTAAGAAGGTGTCTGTCAATGAAAGAATCTGTTTGTCTACCGTATTCAATCTACCTGTCTATCGTGTTCCTCTTGTCTCTCATGTCAATCTCTCGTTTTTAATTATGCACACTAACAAAATGAAGGATGTTTACGCGACTTGGCAAGTACGGAAACATACATTTCTTAGCCATTATCTTAGCCTTGCCATCTGATTCACATGCATTGCCTCGGCATGACAGTGGGTACTGTCTTTTTTTCTTCAGGACAGGGGACATGTCCTGGCTGATTGACAAAGGAACGTAAGGAGTGGCAGGCATCTGTGGATCAGTGTGTTTCTGGACTCTGCTGGACACTTCACTATGAACATTTTTGGTGCTGAGACACTGAGCAGCTATCTTCTGGACTACCATTGAGGACATACTGGAGGCTTTTTCTGGATCTCTTTGAGTCACCCCACTAGGGACATGGTTGAGACCTACATTTTTGTTTTCAGAGACGCTTTAAGATTATGGAATATATTGATACTGATAACATGAGCCATATACAGTTTGAACATGCTCTTCTGTAATGGCAGACCTTTCCGTACCATCTTCTCAGATTTCACAGCAAAGCAATACTGAATTCAGCCTCTATGCTCCTGCATGAGTCTACCTGTACACTTTGTTTATAAGAAAGGGGCATTGTCATTTTTGTATAAGCAACTTTGTAAATAGCTATAATCCTGAATGCACTGTAACAAAACAGGACTGTAAAGTTTAATCAGAATTTTTTAAGTTTTAAGATTTGGTTGTATGCTTATTTGCGTGTATAGACCATGGCTATTGTATTTGTTACAATAATAGTATCTGGGATGTTTGCTCAGCTCCGACATAAGGAAATTGTTACCAACCAACTAGAAGCATCTAGGGTACATTTTACGTAGATAAACTGCTGAATATTGAATGCCCCTTCCCTCACTCAACCCTTAACTCTCCCTGTCAGTCACACCTGGCCAACCACTCTCATGCAAACACAGACATCAACACAGCCTTTTAGTAATATCCTTCTTCCATTTGGCAACCTTAGTTGCTTGAGCAGTAGTCTGCACAAATGAAATTTGAAATGTACCTTAGATATATTATATTCTACTCCTTGTCCTATTTGAGTTATTTCCAACAGAATTTAAATGTTCTATTTCCCTAAAACCATTATCACCAGCTGCTGAAGGCAATTGTTTTGTAGTTTGTTCCCTCTTATAGATAATCTTTGTTACTAACTCAGGGAACTGAGGTTTGTGGCCTGGTCATATTGGGGTAGGTCTTGCTTAAGAAAGAAATTCATTCCTTGCTTTTGTTTTCCTACCAGTTATCACCTCTGGGTTTTCCTTCCTAATTTCCATTCACATTATGCTTGTACTGTTCTTAAAGGGTATAGAGGATTTCCTCTTATTGGTATGTTGAATGTTCAAAGATCCCATGCCCTGGTGTAAAAAACAATTCATTTTAATAGACATAATTCTTCCTACAGAGAAGCTCGGAATGGTATTTTTTTATAACTAAAACTTTAAAATAAAAGTCTTCAACATTAACTGTTTTCAGTTTATTGTACATTTCCTTTTAGTTATTAGACACATATCCTAATTTGTAGGTGACTTAGATAGGATACATTGACAAGAAATTGGAATATGAATCACCAGGCTCATCAGAAAATGTTTAATGATCAAAAAGGACAGTTTACATTTGAGGAGCCTCTTTTGAGGTATATGTGGTTTCTATGGTTTTGGACAAACAACAGGAGAACCATAATCTACAAGTCATAAAAAGTACCACACAGAAATACTACACACAACCATTTAAACTGATAAGACATAAATACAAATGGCACTACTGAAATATTGTACATATTTAAAACAATAGGGAGGAACAGAGAGAGAGAGACCGTAAAACCAATGGGACATGGAAGACTTACTTTCAACAATATTGCAAATTGCCAAAAATGGGTTTATACATTTTTGGGGTACAAAGTACACTAGAGGTCAATAAATATATAAACACCTTAAGTCTGTGAAGGCATTATGCGGCAGTCTAGTCATTTAATTACATCCATGAGTTTCAAGAGACACTGTTTAAAGACAAGCATTAGACTGAGAAGTAAATTCAGAGACAGGAGAGACACAGTGATTCAATAGACATCAGTGCTACGTGGGACTTCACAGTGTACAAATATTAGGTGCTTTCTCACTAGCTTCACTATGCTTACATGCTGTGTGGACTTTTTTTATATGACTCAGATGCCTACAAATGCTACGATGATCATGTGTCCACTTTGTATATAATGCGTGAAAGAATGTGGACACTGATGCCATCATTGGACATACAAATCAAGGTCTAAACCGAGAGTACAAATTGAAAAGCCAGAATGGACAAGCAAGCCCTTTAGAATATAAAAGACGTCTGAGTACATTCAAATATCTGATCCAATAATACATAGCGTACATTGTACTATATCAGTCTACGTACTTGAGTCAGACTTTCACATACAACAATTCACTGAAGCTAGTATTGACATTATTGCAGCATTATTGACGTTTCAGAATTATTGTTTCAAATGCAGATGCTACACATCAGACTCACTTGTAATTTTGTGCTGGTAATGTAAACTGATCATTGTAGAATAGCAAAGAAAATGTCAACAGGTTTTAAAAAGACATGATGACACGGACATCTGGCAAAATGCCTTTGAAAGTTAGATTTAGAATCTTTAAGAATATGTGGCCAATATGTAAACAGCTCCACATAAATACCTACCAACAACACCAAAATGTATTCACATTATTTAACATAACGAACTTTTGTCAAAATGTTTAAATGATAAAGGCACTTTGGCACATTTTTCCCACTAAATTGTGTATGACTTGAGCAAATTAAGGTAGTAAATTGAGTATACATTTATGCATGACATAATAATTAGGACTCAGCGCAATCATTTACAGAGAAAATGGATCTGAAGCTGATCACGTGATTTCCTGAACGTCCTCTCTCAAAAGCGCTAAAATGCCCAATTAAAACATCAAACCATGGAAGTCTCTTTGACCACATAGCACCAGGTTTGAAACGGCTTACTCCTTCATTAGAAGTCATATTCTGCTGCACATTGCTGGAGGTATTCTTCATACAATTTACCCTGTTGAAAGTGATTAAGAATGTCACACAGACCAAAACCACACACACCTAAGTGGCATTCCTTGCATTACATCCAGTAAGTGCACTTAATCTTTATTAAGTATTTGTTCTAATATTCCATAACATGTTAACAGTCATTCTTCTTTTATATTTCCAACATAATAGATATGATCAAATAAATCACCTTCTTGGCTTTGACAACATCCTGGATGTAGTCTTTGTACTCGGTAAGACTCCTCTTTTCTTTCTTCGTCAGAGTCTTGGTTCTTCGGCTGAAGCAGAAGAATAACAATCACCATTCAAAATGAGAGAGAGAGAGAGAGAGAGAGAGAGAGAGCGAGAGAGAGAGAGCGAGAGAGCGAGAGAGAAAATAGCTGTGCTTACCGTGCAAAATACTTGGCAAGAAACATGAGGAGGTAGCAGAAAGCACCAGAAAGGATCACGAACAACACTTGTCCATCCTCTGGTATCCAGTCCCACAGGTACACTACGATTCCCTGGTGAGACAACATACAACTAATCAGTCAAATATGTCAATTAAGGAGCTTTACAAAAGCAAGCTTATTAAATCCGATAGTATTTTGTTTTACGTAGACGTCAGCCTTAATAAAAACAGGACAACACAAATGCACGCAAGTAAGCGCAACACATTCACTGCAGTGGGCTTCAAAACGCTGATGGAGCGTGCCACGCTGCGCGAATACGATACGAGGCTAGGGGGTCAGGGGTCAGAGCCATACTGTGGAGAGCGTAAGGGCCCAGGCCAGCCCTTCTCCCAGAATCTCCTCCAGTTGCTGTGGGGGCAGAGTGTTGACGATAAAGCTAAGGACGAAGAAGGAGGGCAGGAACACGGCCAAAGCTCCGCACAGGAAGGAGTGGAGCCTGGTGCTGTGGTTGGCGCTGCTGTCCGCCCTGTGCAGACAAAGAAAGGTGTGGTTGTCTGCGACGTCTAGGCTACACAGACATCATCAAGAGCGGGAATCGGGAACGGAATATATATCGACTCACTTTACATTTCTGTTACGATCATTGGACTGTAGCAAAATGGTCTGTAAATATTCAGACACATTTTTTTCTAATCAGAACTGTCTGGGCATAACATTTTGGCAGGGAGCCTATTTAAATAACCCATGCATGACAGTTGAAAACAGCAGTGCTAAGATGAGGAGGTAAGAACAAAGCACTCCTTACCTGTCCTGGGCCAGCCTACTGGTGATGGTAGAGCAGGTGAGGTCACAGTCTCTCTCCAGCTGGTTGAGGGTCTTCTGAACCGCCTGGTTGATGTTCTTCTCTATGGTCTCACACATGCTGTCTATCTGGTTCACACAGCGGCTGGGCTATACAGCATGATACCAATACAACACATAGGTTTAGATAAGTGGGTGTAAAAAATACTGCAAGGGGAGTTAGCCCAAATTATACATTACACGTTTTTTTACTGTACTGCTGTATTTCATTACTTTATTTCTGCAGTTTTTTTTATACGGTTTGATGGCCAAACGATGATATTACAATTTCCCATGGGATCAATAAAGTATTTCCCATTACATTCCATTGGTTGGGATGAAATTGAAAAATTTGGAGGAAAAAAAATCGAAATAACTGAGGATCTGTTATAGAGTGACCACCTCGAACACTCAGCAGGAAGTGACACGGGGAATATAAATCGGTGGCGGATATCAACAAATCCAGAATACGGAGAGCGGCCTGGCAGCCATTGATCACAGCAAGGGTATAGCAGTTGGTCAGGGGTGGGGTGGCTGCTGTCAGGGGTGGTTGATCAGAGCCCATGGTTTACAACCCCAGCTCCCTCTGGGACAGGGGATAACTCTCCATGCTTTCATATAACAAGTGATTCATCCTTCTCTCAGCCATCACACAGCCTAGTCAGGGAAATTTACATCCACAGGCAATCAATGGCTGTAGGAAGACTTTGAATGGCAGCAGGCATTTGGACCTGTCCCTCCGAAGTGCAGGAGCTGGAGATCTATAACTCCAGGGAAACGGGGGATGTGTGTGGGTATATTGCAGCAGCGTATTTCTATTTAAAAAGACACCTACTAGATTGAGGTGAGATTTAATATCAGACTTTGTTATATGAGTTGCATGATTAGACGGGGAAGCCAAGCAGCGGATTGGCATGCAGGGTGGTCAGGCGGACTTGAGTATGACCTGACAATTTAGCAATGTAAAAGTAGCCGAGAGAAATCACTCCAGACATTACACCTCTGTGTGTCGCAGTTTGAAAAGGATCTTCTCACCTTCTGAGGGTTGGGGATGTATATTGTGGGCATGTCAAAGCCACACTTGTTGAGCCCTGGACGCCGACACAGCTCCTGAACGATCTGCATCATTACACGCTGTCAACAACAACAAAAAATATCTTTGTATGGAAAATTTGCGAGGCCCGCAGGAGATACACACTGATATGAAGACAGGAGACACGGCACAGGAAAGGAAGAGTGAGGCGGCGGATAGGCGACAGGTGAGGGCGCCGGCTAACCGACCTGCCTGTCCGTCTCCTTCCCTGCCTCGTCGGCCTTGCTGAGGTAGAACCGGAGCTTGTCTGAGCACTTCTCGCTCAGCTTCTCCACGATGTTGAGCGTTCGCTTGCAGAGCGCCTGGCCCATGGGGTCGAAGAACACAAAGATCAGGTCCGCCTGCTCCCCTGAAGACAAAGTAAGGTTAACACACACAGGTCACTCTAGTATGATAGATATAAGATATGATCAATTCCACAAACAACAGCGCCTATTTTAGGAGACGGCGCCAAGTGTTATTGTGAGGTTGTACCAAAGGAAGTGATAGCCTTGTTGACGTCAAACGGGTAGATCATGTCCCCATCCACCAGGCCGGGCGTGTCCACAAACGTCACAAGGCTGAACTTCTTCTGTTTGGAGGTGGAGATCTCAGCACACAGGTAGTCTGTGACCCCTGCAACACACAGATAGGACGTGGGCACACTGTTGATTTGCAGGTGGGGTGGGGGGCACTGCCCCCTTCAGGAGATAAGTCTCCCGAGTGGTAAATATAAAGCTGAGACATTGCTGAACGCTGTCGGGTTCAATGACTGCTTTATTTGTTAGTGAAAGCCGCATTGCGGTCAATACTATGGGGTGCAAAGCGACAGCAATGCTTGCACTGGACAAGCGAACAGTCCATACTTTATGGTTTTCTGAAAAAAATAAATAAATAACTGTCCTGAATGGTTTGCTTGAAATTAAATTGACAATATTTGGCATGCTTGGAAATGAGTACATGATACACTATATTTAAAAATGTCCTGTGTTTTTTTACTAGCAGATCCTTGCTGCTTGAGAAGACAGCTTTGTTTATTAGGAGTCCCTGAAGGCATACAGCCACACCCTCAGCAATCAAAAGTCAAGCAGAATGGGGACGCAACTTGCTACGACTCAAATGTTCCCGTCACCTTCCCTTTCTGCAGAGATGGCCGGTTGTCATGGTTACCCACAACAGCTCTTCAACTGGCAGCTTTACGGCAGGGCGTGGGAGATAAAGCTAGCCAGTGAAGAACGACTGTGAAGCAACTCACTGTGCTCTGGGATTTAGTGGAGCTATATCGCCTCTATTATTGCGCCAACACTTTGGACTGTACTGGATGACCCTGGAACCTGTACACCCCAACCAGCATGAACTCGCACGCACACGCACACACACACACCCTCTCGGCAGAACAGGATGGCTGTTGATAAAGCCATCTAGCCCCCCCGCCCCCCTCTCTCTCTCCCTCCCTCCCCAGGCCACGGGAATGACACTGGGGCTGTTTCATAGCAAGAGGCAGGTGTTACCCACCAGTACAAATCACACGTTTGTGCAGCGACTGCTGCCTGCTAACGCCGCTGAGGTCCATTAGCATTCCCACACTGTCCTGTCCTCCTACATCAACATGGCTACCGATACGTCAATCTCCCAGTCCCTGTTCCACACGCTGGGTGGGAGGGCGTCTGATAAACAGTTCTATCACCACAGGCTGATTCCTTATCAAAAGTGGATGTTCACCCAAGCCTATTCTTTCCAACAACCAAATATTTATGAACGGATGTCAATCATTGAGAGTAAGTTTACCTAGACCGTCAAACAACCATCAACTGTTGTCAGTCATTAACAGTTAGAAAGATTTCTACTACTTTTTAACAACGACAAAAAAACACACCCTTCTAGTCCATCCATCCAAAGGGTGTCAGGACAGTGAGGACACGTCTTCATGAAAGCCCATCTAAAAATAGCCAATCAGGCAAATTAGATACACCCTTAATTGAAGAGTGCCCAATAAGCCTCTTCAAAGATGAAACGCTAATGAGAGTGATATCTCCTCCTGCACTTAGCCTACATCACGAATCCAGCGTTTCATGGAAATGGCAAAGGCGGAGAAAAATGCTGCATCACCAGAGACAGAGTGGAAACGTGGACTCGCGGTATGCCGTGGAATAGACACACAACATTTATAAACACACCAAACACGCCTATTCATCTAACTCATTAACTGTGTTACTCTAAAGCATTTTAAACTAGAATAAAAGCCACGGGTTTAGAAACTCAAGCCAAACAACTAATAAACAAACAAACAAACAAGTTTTTCATCACACAATTCTTTCAAAAGGATATTTCTGTGTAGTGTTCTGAGTCATCCTCAGGAACACTCTTCATGCTTTTTCAGATGTTGCCGCTAAATTAGAAATATTCCAGGAAGAATCCCATTCTGTAGAGAGAGGGACTGAGGGCCCTAAGGTGCGGCTCCTTGCTGCTGCCTGCCTGCCTGCCTGCCTGCCTGCCTGCCTGCAGGGCTGGCTGAGATCTGGGCAGTGGCGACTCTAATGGCTGTGACATTTCTCAGTAGCTCCTCCTGACTCCACCGCACTGCTGTTGATGGGGCGTGTGACTCACGCGCCATACCATGTGTATGTGTGTGTGTGTGTGTTTGTGTTCACTCCTTACGCACCCAGTGAACCCCCCCCCCTGCTCTATCTCCCTCTCCCTCTATACATGTTCTCTGCTGTCAATGTATAGACATAGGCACACTGCCCACTCCCTAGACACTTTGCATGGGCACACCCAGATCTTGTCCACAAGCACACCTACCAACTACACAACTGTAGTCCCCGACTACCCAGCTAACCAAGTTTAAATCAGCAAGGCATGATCCCATTACAGTCCCTCTGTTATCGAGAGTTTTAATGTGAGATGACTACAAACACTGTGCCTATGAAGAAACAAGAAGACAATGTCTACAATGATTTACAATGAAACCATAAACCTGATGCCCTCCAATGGTATGACTCAGAGGAACATTAGTCATCTCCATGAACCACGTAAACTCTACTTCCAAACACAACAATACGGACACCTATGAACTAATCACATGCAGCTCATGAAAGCAAAAAAAAGTGTTCCGATTTAATTTCAGGAGATGGCATCTTCGTGCATTACGTTTTTTTCTTTTTAAATAGTAAGTGTAATCTGGAAACACAAGGACAATATGTCATTTAAATGCTTTCCGAATTACGCCCATTATTTTATACAACAAGCAAGTGACTTGACAACTGACAAATGAAACACGACAATTAAAGTAACAGGTGGTATGTCTTTAAAAACTGTACGGTTCCGTAAAAAAAACAAAAACGACAAAAAAAACCTGATGAATTTAGATTATTTTCTGCAATTAAAGCACCTTTGATTTACAATATAATCCACATATTGATTTGCAATTAGTGGAATCTTCCTCCTCGGAAAAGCCTTTTACCTTTGAACTCAAGGAGTGGTCGGAAGTGAGGGTAGAGATGGAGCGTGGCATTTCCCTGTAGAACAGAAAGACAAACAGTGAGCGAAAGATAAAATAGAGAAAACTCAGCCAAAAGATATCTATGTGTTTGTTGCCTGAGAGCTCAGTCTGTTCGAACAGAGAATTCTCTCCAGCCCAGAGAGATAACACACTTGGGTTTCATTTCCATGGGCTTTGATGCGGCTTGCAGTAGCTCCCGCAAGCTCCAGTTTTAAGCCCTTCTTGTACATTGCAGATAATCCTTCCCCTCAGCTCCTTCGTTGGTGTTATATTATTCATCTTCAAAATAGAAGGAGAAAGCGAGCCAGATGGAGAGAGAAAGAGAACCTGTTCCTTAGCCTAGCTGTACTGCAGACACAGATCTCCCTTTCTCTTTGTGTGTGTATGCCTGTGCAGCCCAGCCCTTCAGAGGAGAGGCAGTGGCGTGCACATCGAGCTATCACCACAGTAAGAGGGAGTGCCTTTAGCACAGAGATGTACTGTACTGTGTTGCCTCGCCATGTTATGCAATTGGTCTTGGCCATAATTCCCATTATTCAAGTTACACAGTGCGCATGACTGCATAGAAAGCTGAAAAACAATGTTCTGTGAAAATTGAATTGATACTTTGAAGTGACAGTAATGATGGTAGCGGCTGTAAAATGAATGACTCATCGAAATGAAGAATGCCACACTCAAAAAACCGTCGTAAACTATCTTAATATTGTCACTTATTATGCAAAGCCTAATATGCGCCGAGGACTTGTTTGTGACGTCACATCTCTATAAGTGATGATGCATAATATATCCTTACCGTCAGCGATTCTCTTTTACGACCACTGGTAATGAAAGTGAAACCCTGAGTTTCAATGGCCACACCTGTTTTCTGTATGTGCTCCTCAACATACCTGAAATCACACACACTTTATTTCAGCAACATATGGATTTTTAGCAAAACCTCGAAACCTCTAAGCCTGAATATGTAGGTCTTATAAATACTATCATTAGGCAAATTGCAGGATTCAATATCAAATTTGGAAACACTTAATGTAAAACATTACACGCTCAGGTCTGTCCAATACTTCAGATATAAGATACATTAAAGACACTGTGGAATTTTGTGTGTTATTGTTTCTGTAGAGCTAAGTAAACGATAGCATTGCAAAAAGGCTTTTTTCTATATGATCCTGTTACCACTCTAGTTGTATAGTAACCACTACATCATTATTCTAGGTGCAACTTAACCTCAAATTCATTATGCAGCAAGATCTTCTATTGATGGATTCTTGCTTGGACCCTCACTTGCTCTCATACTCACTAAGTCCCTTGGGGCAAAGTCTTTGCTGGCTGACACTAGACATACATTCTTTAGTTTTACAGCATTTTACCAGTTAATAAATGAGCTCTTTCCAGCTGAATGGTTCCCCATTATCATCACAATGATTTTCTTCCGAGGCGGTAGAAGACGGACACCCAGACTGTCAGCAATCTTCACCAGGCCTAAACACAATACAAGTGGTTTAGTAAACTACCCTTTGTCGACCTATTAATCTATTTGAATCTGTTTATGCATGTAAGTATCTATCTTTCTCTCTAGTCAGTGAGTTGGTGCTTTAATCCAAAGCAATTTACAGAAACTGCCCAAGAATGTTATTCCAGATGAGATTTTTTTAATAATGTCAATTATTAAATCAGGGTTTTTTATCTTTGATGATTAATGGTGATTGGCAATGATCAATGCTTGTTAAAGCCAGTGTCAACGTTTTCATAAGGCACTAACACATATATGAAAGTACAGCAAAACGTAGATCTTGTTTCTTGTCTTTTTTTATATATATGTTTCTGAATTCAATAGGTTAGGTTAGTTCCTTTACTGTCGACCCAAGTAGGTGTAATTGTTGCATATTCTCTGATAAACGTAAGCTTATAGCTTAATGTTGCCATCTAGTACAAATTACAAGTATGCTGTGGAAGTTCACATAAATTTGTGTGCGAATTGCATTCAAGATCTGATTTACTTGACAGACAGGCTCCGTACCTTTTAGCTGGGGGGGTTTTGGTTTGTTTTTTAGCTTTTAGCTTTTTTTAGCTGATGATGATGTGTCTTGTACTTAATAGGCCTGACTAATTATTTGCAACATCAACAGGACTCACAAAACCATTGCATAGCTAAATGTTCTAGCATGCAGATGATAATCGTTACTGCAGGGAATACTACATAGACCCAATTGGTCAACATGGTTTGGGGCTGGTGTCGTAACAGTATAGTAATGTAGCAGTGCTCAGCTTCTTGACTAGTTGGCAAGTTAGCGTCACGTTGAGTCGCTAAAAGATGTAACATTAAATCATACAACATGTTGCTCTAACTACAAGCATTACATAATATTTCAAATGCATGGCTACCTCTGTTTTGTGTTGATTGTTGATTTACAGTTTATCTATATATTGCTATATTACCGTTTTCGTTGTCCACATACAAACTGTGGCATTCTCTCAAAATTCGCTCACTGGGTGTGGTAATCGCAGATTCCAATGGGTTAGCCACCGAACGAGGCTTTTTGCCACCCGACATTGTGAAAGTAAAAAAAGTACACCTTTCTACAGTGTCAGATCAGACGGTCTCAGAGCGAGAGAGAGGGGGAAGAGTTACACTGTCGCACCAAACCGTTTCCCTTTTCAAGACCTTTTTCGGAAATGAAGCGCCATCGTGTGGTAAGAAAATATAGATCAATGCCAAAACTAATTAACCATAATCATATTTCTCTTTACACATTTTAATTGACAATCAATGTAAAACAGATATGTCTATTTCTTATCATTTTAAATGCTGAAAGCTATACCAAGATCAATGCCAAAACTAATTAACCATAATCATATTTCTCTTTACACATTTTAATTGACAATCAATGTAAAACAAAGATGTCTATTTCTTATCATTTTAAATGCTGAAAGCTATACCAAGATCAATGCCAAAACTAATTAACCATAGTCATATTTCTCTTTACACATTTTAATTGACAATCAATGTAAAACAAATATGTCTATTTTTTATCATTTTAAATGCTGAAAGCTATATATAGAAATTGGTTGACACCAATGTGGAATTTCATTGCAATCGATCATGCACTTTTGTAAAGAGAGAGCTCAGGCTAAATAACTAAGGCTTAAAAGCTTTGTTAGTCATATGACTAGAAACAAAGAGGTCTTCATGTCCCCCATGCGTTTGCTATAATAATGTCGGTTAGATTCTATGACCACATTAAATCTTTGGCATACATTTTTGGTCAAGAAATCGATTTATAGCAATCTGTCTAAATAATATTGCACCGCCCACATATTACATATATTTTTTATACTATAGTATTTTTAAATCAGGAAATGTCTACTATAATCTATTAATTTATTCTTTTTATATATATATATAATATGATATTATGTTTTTTATATATATATATATATATATATGTATATATATATATATATCTATACATAATTGTGTCCGCAGTTATGACATGAAAAGCCGAAGGGTTAATTAGCCACTGTGTCTAGCGTGAGATCAAATCACACCACATTCTGGGTTGTGCAAGTGAAGTGGGCTGCAATTTATCTGTAGAAGATTGGCAAATATCCAGTATTTACCTAATTGTTTAACAAAATTACACAACTCTCAAATGAACATGCCAAAGGATGAGTCACCGGAATTTAAGAAGGAGGTATAGTAATTTTTTTTGAATACTTTTATAAAATAGTCTCCCTATTTTTAGATAAGACGATCCATAGCAATTGATTATCTGTTGTGGGTGGCCCGGGACCGGTCATACCTCAGCCTTATAAAATACATTTTCGATGGTAATTTAAACCCAAGTTAGTTGCAGTGCTTTAGTAAACCCATCTGCCTTGCTAGACAATCAGTTGTATTATGTTTGGCAGAGTATATTTACAGAGAATTTTGGCATGATCTTCATATGATTCTCTGGCTGAGGATGAGCACGTTAAAGGGAGAGTAAACTTTGTAGCTTAAATCTCAACTGCTAGCTTAGAACTATAGGCAGTCTTTATTATAAGAAGTTTAATTTTCAAAATGACAAAAGAAAATGGAGATGAATATCAGCCTTTACTTAAAGACGAAATCAAATCAAAAGGGAAGTTTAAGGTAGGTAAATAGTTCTTTGACCATAATAATTAGTACAGTTTCATAATGAATTCCATTGATTCAAATGTAAAACATTTACAAAAATAAACTACATCCATTTTGTCTAATTATTTTAACAATGATTAACGATTTTATTTTATTCTAGTTTCCAAACAAATCACTCCTATTAGCTGCTTGGGCAGCTTGTATTGGAGGGACATTTCAATATGGCTACAATGTTTCAATCATTAATGCACCCACTAAGGTAAATCAAA
The DNA here is from genome assembly GCA_036023535.2 of Galaxias brevipinnis. Taxonomy (NCBI): domain Eukaryota; kingdom Metazoa; phylum Chordata; class Actinopteri; order Galaxiiformes; family Galaxiidae; genus Galaxias; species Galaxias brevipinnis. Next base: position 23,536 of record JAVQIZ010014622.1, on the reverse strand, counting down.
TTATCAATATTATTGTACTGAATACATTTCCTGATTTTGTGTTTCTTTTATATTGTTTGCTTACTCTATATGGCATAAATGATGAAATAATGTGAATGCTTTGTATCTAAAGATGTCTACACTAGAATTTGTGCACAACAGTTACATTCATGAGCTGGTCACATGCAGAAAAAATGCTTTTTTGGAGATTCTAAAATAGCATTGATTTAAGAAGTTTTACACAAAATGTCACATGCATCACCAATCTTCATTTCAGAAAAAAAATGTGGTAATACTTTCTTTCCTGCTTTGTCAAGCATGTTCAAGCTTTCATCAACCAAACCTGGTTAGAGCGTTATAACACTGACATCTCAGCACATGCTCTCACGCTACTATGGTCCACTATAGTGTCCATATTCACTTTAGGAGGATTTGTAGGAGCGTCTATTGGTGGAACATTAGCTATTAAATTTGGAAGGTAAAATACATATTTTAAATTATTGTTTTATACAACAGCATTATCTACCACTGAATGTTTGTCAATTGAAAGTTTACTCAAACAATTCGTATATTTCAATCTTTAAAACCAAAAAGAGTCACAAGATGTTTTTCTCTCTCCACTAGAAAAGGGACGTTGTTGTTTAACAACTTGTTTGCCCTGCTGGCTGCTCTGTTGATGGGCCTAAGCTACCCCACAGGTGTATTCGAACTACTTGTTATTGGGCGTTTTATAATTGGTATAAATGCAGGTAAGTCTATAACCATTGAAATACAATGTTGTGTTTGTGTCTGTATTTTTGAAGGAAGCATTATTACTGCCTACAATGAAGGATTATAGTAAGGTTTGGTGACTTTTGACCGACTTTTTCCTCAACAATAGGCATTGGAGTGTGTGTGCAGCCTCTTTATCTAGGAGAGATTGCTCCTAGGGCTCTTCGTGGAGCTATGGCAATGGGAACCTCCATTTTTATTACTGGGGGGATTCTGACCGGCCAAGTGATCGGTCTCAAGTGAGTACAGGAAAACTAGCAGTACTGATATTGCAGTGCTCCTAAAATCTAAAATGGTTATGTCTGCATAGAGGTTTAGGTGTTTTCTATGTGACTGCAATCTTACAGAGAGCTTTTAGGAAGAGAGGAACACTGGCCCTTCCTGCTTTCCACCACCTGTATCCCAGCATTCCTGCAGCTCATGATTCTGCCTTGCTTCCCAGAGAGCCCTCGCTACCTGCTAATTGACAAGGGAGACGATCAGGGATGTAAAGCTGGTATGGTGGCAGTGAATCGTTAAATCGTCTTTTATTCTTTCAAAGTGATAAAAAATGTATTCATAATAATACTTTTTTTTTTTATTAGTCATCACTTTTACCCTATAAGCCACCTAAAGTGAATACTAAGATATGTGCCTTACAATACCCTTGCCCTTGCCTAATTCACTTTCAGTTCCTTTTTTATCAAGGAGCGTTGAGTTGTGTCACTCTTGGTCTGGCTGTTTTGATTATACATGGTGCACATGACAGTACTGTAGGGGAGGTGATGGAGCAACAGCATACATCACAGATCACCAGTGGTGGAAACATCAATTATGAAGATCCCTACCCTTCGATGCTTATCTAAGCACATGACTGTTTACTGAAATAGTTGAAACAGCATGGGGCTGCCTTGCATCAATCTTCCGTTTCGTCCGGCTAGGTCAATAGAATGTGTCATGTGCCCATGGCATAACAAATGAAACATGGAGGTTAGAGTGACCTTGTGAGATGTGTCTTGTGTTTCCTGTTCACAGCCTTGCAGCAACTTCACGGCACAGACAACTTTGACAGTGAGAGGGAAGACATGGAGAGGGAGAAAATCTGTGCCGCGGGAATGCGAGCAAAGAGGCCCTGGGAGCTATTCACAGACCGCACTGTTCGCTGGCAGCTCATCACAATTATTGTCCTCAATATTGGCCAACAGCTCAACGGCATCAATGCTGTATGTCCACTAGAACATAACTCATGCTGAAGTACACTCACTCAATACCAAACATTTTGTCATTAATTGTCAAGCCTCTAATACATACAGTACATCTTATTTGTTGTATGCCATTTTTGATTATCTATAATTTTATTAAATTATAAAATATTTCTTTTTCACCCATTCCTATTTTTGCAGATTTACTTCTATACGGATTATGTGTTCAGGGAATCTGGTATTCCAGAAAGTAAGATTCCATATGCCACAGTAGGCACCGGTGCCTGTGAAGCCCTCACTGCTTTAACTTGTGTAAGTGACACTTTGTTTCAATTATTCCTAGAAGTTGGAACCCTTGAAGTCTCCTGCAAAGTCACACATTCTCTAGGCCATAACAGCCTTATTCAAAGCCCTTTAGTTTTGCTCCCACAGTGTGGCCTTTTGAAAATGTATTACTACAATCCTTTCACTCATTCTTCTGTGGTTTCATGTGATATGCTGTGTCTCAGGGAATGCTTGTTGAAAGTTTGGGAAGGAAAGTGCTGATCATTGGAGGATACAGCCTGATGATGGTGTGGTGTGTTTTATTCACATTGGCACTCACCTTTCAGGTAAATTGTTTAAAGCGACATTCTTGTTAGATGCTCTTTCAAGTTTGATAGAAATGTTTCTTATTAACACTTGCGGAAATTGTGGTATTGTTTTTTAATCAACTCAACTGATTTGATTATTTTCTCTCCTCTTAGAATGTAAACCCATTGGTACCATATCTTAGCATGGCATGTGTATTTGCTTTCATTCTGAGTTTTGGCTTGGGACCAGGTTAGAAAAAAATCATATATTAATATATTTAAATTAACTTAAAGATAACTTCAGTTTGCTGTAGGGTCTATTTTTTACATTTCTGATGCTGGTTTTAATTTCTCCTAAAGGTGGTGTGACAAACATCTTGACAACTGAATTATTCACACAGCCGGCACGCCCTGCTGCCTATATGATTGCTGGGTCTGTGAACTGGATGAGCTTCTTTATCATAGGCATGGTGTTTCCATTTATTGTGGTAGGTGGAAAATGTAATTGTCATAATGCCAGAACATGAATTATACTTGTTCTATAAATAATTGAGTAAAAGTAACAGCTGACTGAGATTGTTGTGATTTGTTGTTGTTGTTGTTGTTGTTGTTGTTGTTGTCTTCTCATCTTTAGACTGGGCTGCAGCAGTACTCCTTCCTGGTGTTCATGGGAGTATGCGGTGTGGTGGCAATATTCATATTCTTTGTAGTACCTGAGACTAAGAACAAAACGTTTGTGGAAATTTTTAACGAGTTCCAGTCCAAAGGCAAGAGGAAGCCTTCATATTCTGACAACTCAGGGACAGCTTTAGTGTTAGCGCAACAATAAAAGAAAGTTCCACTGTGCAAGTCAGAGGTGTAGAATGGTGTCGGGATCACTTTGAAATAAGATTACTTTGCTAAAATATTTGTATCTGCGGAAACAATCATGGGGCTGTTTCTTTAGACTAATTCACCATGTTGGTTTCACATTATTGGTACAATAATAATAATAATAATAATAATAACGACTGATATGAGGGTTGGTGGTTTATAATCAAATGTATAGACACTCATATTTGTGATACCATATCATTATAGGACATGTTCAACTATTACAATGAAATTGATATAACTTGTATTGTATTATGGAACATTTTCTGTATCACTGCCAATAATAGTCTAACTCAATACATGGCAGTCGTTGCCATCTGATCTAACTGTCCCATAGATTTAAAACAAAGTTTATATTTGAATCTTGCAGAAAATGTATATCTCTTCAGACTTTAATAAAAAATACTATAACCACGACTATAACATCTGATGTTCCTTTACTATTTCCGTTGTTGTCCAACTTCTTTTTTCTCTATATACACGGTTTTAGGACGTTAAGATTTTTATAGTATTTAGTGTTAGTATATAGTATATAGTATTTTGTAGTATTCGGTTTGCAACATATGATATTACACAGATGTTGAGAGAATTATAGTAATGTGCAATTTTGTAGTTCTATTTTTTTTCTCACAATTAGTTATGCTACAAAATTGGTTGTATTATATTCGTTGTATTTGTAGTTACCCATGAAAAGTAAAACATCAGAAAGACGAGTTGTCATAGTACAAGGTAGATTGCAGATAGGCAGATGAACATTTCGTTCAATCCACGTTGCAGGGTACGATTGTAAAGGACTTCTGTTAGACCACGCCCAAATAAAAATGGCGACCTACTAAAAGGAATCCACGCGTGTTTGTTGACATTCTTAACATTTTATAATTAACTTCACTGTGACATTGAAAGATTACCTGTTATGTCTAGAATTATAGTAAAAAATCTTCCAAATGGGGTGAGTAAGCAACCAAGTTATACGCCGAGAACGCACGATCATGATTTAATTAAATGCATAGCTAAATTAACCGTTACTGCTGTCGCAGTGTTAACTGTCTTTAAGTCTTTAGTTTCTAAGAGCAAACTGTAGTTAATTAAGTTGTTTAGTCATATGAATTGGGCATCGTGTTTGCAGATGAAGGAAGAGAGGTTCCGGGGAATGTTTGCTGCCTTTGGGACTCTGACAGACTGCAGCTTGAAGTTTACCAAGGATGGCAAGTTTCGAAAGTTTGGCTTTGTAGGCTTTAAGACCGAGGACGATGCGGAAAGGGCCTTGAAGCATTTCAACAAAAGTTTCGTAGACACTTCAAAAGTGACGGTGAGACAGTTCAATTAAAACAGAGGTTTTCTATGGTCTGTGCAATTGTATTAGGGCGCTCCATGGCCCTATTGTAGCAGTTTCACATGTTGTCAAACCGTTTGTCCTGTCATGCTGTGACCTATCGTCTTCTGATCAGGTTGAGATGTGCAAGTCTTTTGGAGACCGCGATAAAGTAAGAGCGTGGAGTAAGCACACACAAAGCTTGGACCCAGTCCCTGTTCTATCACCACAGGAGCCAAAAGAAAGCAAGAAGGTCAATCCAGTGCTTCCATAATGCATAATTATGACAAGACTTGACAATGCCAAAGTAGTTTGTTATGTTGTGCTTTCAAGTAATTTTTCATAGTATTTGTAGTTTTCCACTTAAAGGTTATTCATTGAGTAGTTCAAAAGTAATAACAGCGTTTCCACTGGTTTTCAGGAAAAAAAAAAGAAAAACGACCTGCCTAGTGCTCTTGACCAGTTGGAGGACGACAAGGGTTTCCAGGAGTTTGTGTCAGTGCACCAGAATCGCAGCCAAGTACCTACCTGGGCCAATGACGCCCTGGAGCAATCAGTCGGCCATGAAACAGGTAAGGAACAGACTCAAGAGAAGGAGCAGGAAGAGAAGAAAATTAAGAAGAAGAAGAAGAAGGCTGCCTCTGATGATTATCTCAACTTTGATTCGGACCAATCCGAAGAGGAGGAACACATGGAGGAGGATATTGAGGATGAGGATCAAGGTAAATACTTATACACACGCACACCTAAACATGATCTCTTCTAGTTAAGACTGATGCGTGAATGTGTCTGTGAAGCATGAGTTGATTTTAACAGTCTTCATACTTGCAGTTGCCACAAAGCAGGCCCTGAAATCGACCTTGTCTGATATGGAGTACCTGCGCTCAAAAGTTGCACAAACAGAGGATACAAAGGAGCATAGTGAAGAGGATGATGAGAACAAAACTGGAGAGGACAAGGTTGACGCTGTACATCAGATTGACAGTGCCTATGAGAGTGGGGAGAGAGACAATGCCATGAAGGGCAAAGCATCAACCGCTTCCATTGACAAGAAGAAGGCCAAGCCTGGCAAAAACACTAAACAAGAGGTGAGGCCCTATATAGTTACTGTTAGCTCTCAAAACCCGGCAACCGCTGAGTTAAATTATCTTCACATCCTTTGTATCTATTTACCCCATAGACTGAGCCCGCTACAGATTTCACAGTAAAATTGAGAGGAGCTCCCTTCAATGTGAAAGAGGTAAGGGAAGAGCTTAAAACAAAACATGATTATTCTGCTCGCAAAATGCTGTGGCTTATTTGTATCTGATGTCAACAGCAACAAGTACGAGAGTTCATGACCCCTCTGAAGCCTGCAGCCGTCAGGATCGGCAAGAATGAAAAGGGCGATAGAACAGGTGTGTTGTATGAACATATCACATACTGTATGTTGTCTGCACTATTATGGCATGTATGTCATGTGCAAATATTTTTGTTTGTTTGTGAACGTGTGTAACTGTCTATGTCTCTCTTTTTCCCAGGTTATGTATATGTGGATGTTCACTCTGAAGAGGAGGTGGAAAAAGCTTTGAAGAAGAATAAGGATTATATGGGTGGGGATGAATATCATCTGTCCAAGGATTATGGATGATTGGACTGAATATTTGATTGTTTGTGGTTTTAATTGTGCGTATTCCTTTTTCAGGGAATCGATACATTGAGGTGTTTCGGGTCGGGACATGGGCTCAGGGTCGAAAGGACAGGCAGGAGAGAGACAATAAGAACTTTACCAGAGAGCTGAAAGAAGACGAGGAGGTGGAGGATGTTGCAGAGTCAGGACGACTGTTCATTCGAAACCTTCCTTACACTTGTAGTGAGCAGGACATCAATGATCTGTTTTCTAAGCACGGTGCGTTTACATAAAGATGCATTGCATCTACATGGTTCAATATACACACGTTCAAATACTGTATGCATGCACACATTGAATCAGATAATTTTTTAATGTTTTGCAGGTCCGTTATCCGACGTGGTCTTTCCCATTGACAACTTAACCAAGAAGCCCAAAGGATTTGCGTTTGTCACCTACATGATTCCAGAGAACGCTGTGACTGCTCTTGCCCATCTAGACGGTCATGTATTTCAGGTAACCTCTGACCTCTCAGGAGTAGTCTCAGTATTTATAGATCACAGTCGTTGTAGAGTGTTTCGTTGATTGACATTACAATTCTGAGAAGTTATTTATAGTTTTTTAACAATCTCTTACTTTCAGGGTAGAATGCTGCATCTTCTACCTTCCAACTTGAAGAAGGAGAAACCAGAGTCTTCAGTTTCTGGCCCGGGCTCCTCTACCTATAAACGTCAGAAAGAGGCAAAGGATAAAGCTGCAAGCAGCAGGTCAGTTCAATTGTTTTCTCCGTCTCTCTTACACACAAACACACCTTTTAACAGCCAATAAATTCTGTTTGGTGTCAAGTTTGGTGACTTTGTTTTTCCCTTTTTCCAACTATTTAGCTCTCACAACTGGAATAGTCTGTTTCTTGGCACTAGTGCAGTGGCAGATGCCATCGCTGAAAAATACAACACTACCAAGAGCCAAGTTTTGGACAATGTAAGTTAATGCTCTATACTAAATCTCCACCTCCCATGGCCCACCTTACTTCTCATCATATTTCACACACAGATGTGCACAGCACTCCTCTCCTACACAATAAACCTGTGTACATGTGTATACTTTTAAAGACGACATGTTATGATCTTTCATAGAAAGGTTACAGTAGCATAATGAACTGAACATGGATTGTGTGACTGTAGGAGTCAAAGGGCAGCGTTGCTGTAAGGATGGCTCTTGGAGAGACTGAGATCGTCCAGGAGACCCGTCAATTTTTGCTGGACAACCATGTGTGTTTGGACTCTTTCAGTCAGGTATGTAAGCGCTTTTTCTATTTGTCACAGATTTAATGAACATAGCGGAAAGGTCTTAGTTGAACACTTACTGTGCCACACAGATTTACTCTTTAATGCAAACATATTTATCTTTGAAATACGTTGAAGCAGCTGTGTAGGTAGCTTCATGTAATAGGTGGTTTTGGCTGCTTCTACAGTTTGCTTGGTGTAATTATTTTCCCTCACCATTGCAAAGAAGACATGCAGAATGCTCGTGGTCACTGCATATCTCTAGCATGATCAACGACTATACTCAAAGTATGGGCATCTCTTCCCGATTTAGTGACGCACTTCCTTAAGCAAATCGTCACAGTTTGGCGGGAGATCACGCCCGGCGGCAGAAAACTTTGATATTGAATATTAAGCCTTCAAGAGGACTGATCTGAACGGCGATCCTTTCATTTTCCCCATAGACATTACAATGTGCAAACTGTAGCAATGTACTGATACGTTAAAACGTAAATACAAAAAAGTTTCCTATAGTGGCTTTAATTGATAATGGTTAAAGTAACATGCATGTTTTGTGTACTTGCACACAGGCAGCAGGTCCCAGGAGTACATCTGTTTTCCTAGTGAAAAATCTTCCAGCTGGTGTGACAGTGACAGAGTTGGAGGCTCTATTTTCAACCCATGGCTCCCTGGGCAGGGTGCTGCTGCCCCCGTCTGGGCTTACGGCTATCATCGAGTTCCTGGAACCAACTGAGGCTAAACGGGCATTTACCAGACTGGCCTACAGCAAGGTGTGTCTATGTCGTCTGACGTGTGCGTTTGTCACTCTTGTCCAATATCTGGCCGTGCTGAGTACGGATTTTGAGGGGGGTGGCTCTGAGACGTCATTGCTCACCGTTAAGCCTTCTGGAGGTGTCGCTGGCTCAAATTAACAAAACATAGGGTGCCCACTTGAAAACCCCAATGACATACCTGCTCTCTACCCAAGTCCATTCTAAAATATTGGCTGTTGAAGTGCTCATCTTGGAGTATGGCGTAATGGATATTATAACATCCTATGCTGTGTATATTGAAATGCGTTTGTTAGGGAGATAGCGGCTTAACCTCAAGTACTCATTCAAGTGTCTCTCTTCTCTAGTTCCATCATATCCCTCTGTATTTGGAGTGGGCCCCTGTAGGAGTGTTTACAGCAGCCAAACCTGATTCAGGTAACCTACATTGTTTTATGCATCGTTTTAGATATCTAATTTATTTTTGTTTTGGTACCAAACTTCTCCTAAATGTAAATGAGAGCTCTTCCAGGAATATCACTATTTTAAATACATAACTTATTCAAGTGGCGTTTTTTTTTAGATCCCAAGGGCCAGACCTCGGCACCAGTCAAGGGAGAAGAGACCATAAAAGAAGATAAAGAAGATGAAGATGAAGATGATGATGATGAAGAGGAGGAAGAGGAGAGTGGGGCAGGATCTACACTTTTCATCAAGAACCTGAATTTTAGTACAACTGAAGAAAAACTACTGGAGGTAGAGTTGTGGTTGAGAGCCATTCAAGTAGTAACCTTTAAAGAGTATTCAGTCTAAGCTGATAAAACCTTTTAACCCAATATCTTTGTTGTTTTTCTTTTTTTTAGACATTCTCTAAATGTGGCAAAGTAAAGACCTGTACGATTTCCAAGAAGAAAGATAAGACCGGTATGCACTGAACATAACTAGTAGTACCATAGTTCTTAACGGAAATTGGAAATTGATTGATTGAATAATTGTCTCTCTTTATTTTTTTTTTATAGGCAAGCAATTGTCTATGGGTTATGGCTTTGTTCAATATCAGACTGCTGAAGAAGCACAGAAGGCCATGAAGCAGTTACAGGTACCACAGCAAATCCTCACAATCAATACTAACCTCTCTCTCTATAACCTCATCATTACCAAACATATAGTCATGGTTTGACCTATACTGCCTAAGACTAATCCAAACCCGGTTCTCTTATGCTCTCGTGTTTTCTCTCCCATCTCTACCTCAGCACTGCAAAGTGGATGATCACCAATTGGAGCTCAAAGTGTCTGTAAAAGCCACCAGGTAAGTGCCGCCAAACCGCAGTCGAAATCACACGCCAGCCTGGATAATATCCATGTGCCTGTCTCTTGTTAAAGCACTGTCTCCCTCTCTCCAGAACTGTTGAGGTGTCTCGTAAGAAGCAGGTGGCTAAGAAGCAAACTGGCTCAAAGATCCTTGTACGCAACGTCCCTTTCCAGGCAACAGTCAAGGAGATTCGAGAACTCTTCTGGTTCGTAAACGTATTATATTACAGCCTTGGCGTGCATGTGTTTAATCCCAAGTGTTTGAAGGAGTGAATTAGTGGTATTGAAGCTCGGGTTGAAATTATGGATTATGATGGTAGTGAAATGTGTTCTTGTTTCTGCAGTACGTTTGGAGAGCTAAAGACAGTTCGCCTGCCAAAGAAGGCAGCTTCTTCAGGTTCTGGGAATCACAGAGGATTCGGTTTTATTGACTTCCTTACCAAGCAAGATGCTAAAGTAAGTGTAAACGTGAAGATCTGTTTGTTTCTCTCCAAATAAATGTTATTGTTTTTCATAGCCCTTTTTCTTGTCTTTAACAAGGGAGCCAATATTTCTGGAATGCAGTGTAACTAACTAATAATAATAATTAATACTGAATAATGTGTTTTGTTAATTATGTCATCTGTAGAAAGCATTTGCTGCACTGTGCCACAGCACTCATCTCTACGGAAGACGCCTGGTGCTAGAGTGGGCCGATGCTGAGGATACCGTGGAGACACTGAGGCGAAAAACAGCAGAACATTTCCATGGTACAGCACCACCACCTCACTATTCACGTTTACTTTCTTTACTGCAATTTTTTTAATTTGAGCTTTTTCTTTATGTTAGATGCACCTAAGAAGCGGCGACAAGCTGAGATTATGGAGGGAATTATGGAGACAATGGAAACCGGAGGGTCTGTGAAAGACTGATTAATTGACCTTGTTCTTTAAATAGCCTGAGAGGTTTTGCTAGGGTTTAATACAAAATATGGATCTCAATGGCTCAAGAAATCATAACCAGAACATGTGACACATAATCTAGGCTGTGGCAGAATCTCTAAACAGTTGTTATTTGGAACACTGTGACACATTCTCATCATTTCATTAACATGTGTGACTGACAGGTGTCAAAATAGCTGTGAGCTGCAAGAAAGATGTAATTATCTGAAAGAGCATGGATCGATGTGCTGTGTAATGTAAATACTTATTAAAGAAGGCTTTTAAATAAATGTTTTGTTTGTGCGTCTGTGTAAATATTTTTTGTAAATGTACGAAAATTGTCACCATAATCTTTATTTTGAAAACACTTGAGTGTGCATTGGTCATGTGACCTTTTTGCAGTCACATGACTTTTTAGGATACAATATGGCGTTCATGCTAAGTCGAACGTTTACGGTTAGCGTTTGGATCATTTTACATGTAACGTTCTCTTCTAAGACATCTTTTGGAGCTGACGTCTACTCTGCAGTTATTGACAAGCAAACTGGCCAATTATCACTTATTGAGGGATACCAAAGCGATAATGTTGCCTGGGCAAACTTTACTGATGACATAGACACTTCTGGGTGAGTGAATAATATAAGACTTTCCTTGATGTTGTTAAAATTGTGTATAACTAGGCATATCGTTGTTTAGGCTACCAGGAGCAACATATTTGGTACCTAACCCGATTTACACTTAACCAAAAGACTGCTACTTCATCAACAAAGCCTAGTATGTGTGATTAGGGTTAATCTATGCATCTTTATAATTAGCAATCATCATTTCAGTTGGTCTTTCCTGGAAGTGACAACCAGCAGCAGTTATAATGACAGTATCCAAGCTTATGCTGCTGGGGCGGTGGAGGCTGCAGTTACCTCCCAGGTAAATGGAAAATGAACACAGTCAAGCTTCTAAACACACATCTTAGCAGCTTTTATTTTCTAGGTCCTCTGAATAATACATAAGACATATTTTGTGTCTGTGTTTAGCTCATCTATAAGCACTGGATGAACACACTGATGGGATACTGTGGGCCCTTCACATTTGAGTCTGCTTACTGCAATCGTCTGAAGGGTTACATCGTCGACAATCTTCAGTGGATCAAGCAACAAATACAGGAGCAGCCTAATTCTCCCTACTGGCATCAGGTATTTTACTTGGGTGTGTAGTAATTCCTCACTATAGTGGACTCTCTTTTTGGTATTTATTAAAACTGTGTCAAACAAACATGACTCCCTTTTCCTGTGTAGGTGCATCTGGCTCTGCTGCAGCTGAAAGGGTTAGAAGACAGTTATGACGACCAGCTGTCATTTCCCTGGGGCCCTTTCTCTTTCAACCCCTTCGGCTTCTTGTAAGAGATTTTGATTTTAACCTCGAGCCAGATTTATAATTTGTCCTTTTTGTTTTCAATATTTGCTCAGATCGTTTTTCTCTCACATCCGTTGACACACTGGAATACTCTTTCTGGATACAGACTTTTTCAGATGGGTGGGGATCTTGAAGACTTGGAGTCGGCACTGAACAAATCCAGCCGAACACGACCCCTGGGTTCTGGGTCTTGCTCTGCCCTCATCAAGCTGTTGCCAGGCAATAAGGAGCTGTTAGTGTCACATGACACCTGGAACACTTACCAATCCATGTTACGCATAATGAAGAAATATAACTTTGCGTACCAAACTTCGCCCACAGGTACCTAGTCCTCTTTGTTTTTGAAAACAATCTGATATTTTGCTGTGTAAGCACAAACTCAATACAGTTACTAACAATAAAGCTGCCGTTTCTAAATGGAGTGTTTTTTTTCAGAGAGGAATAAGATTCCTGGAGGAATCCAAGCATTTTCCTCTTACCCTGGATCTATTTTCTCTGGTGATGACTTTTACATCCTTAGTAGTGGACTGGTAAGTTCTTTGCATGTGTGTTTTTGCATAGGGGCAGACATGTTTGTATGGTCTATATAGTTCATAAAACATTTTTTGGGGGGGAAACTAATTTAATGGAATCAGAATGTTTTGAATTGCAACTTCTAAGGTGCAGCTTTCATATCCTAGTTCTAGACAGTTTATGCCAATAGGGCAATCAGAGTATGTTGGTGGAATGGGTACATAGACGCCTGGCTACATTTGTTAGTGTTACATTGACTGCTAGTAAACCGTACCTCAACAGGTTACCTTGGAAACCACCATTGGCAACAGTAATCCTGCGCTTTGGAAATTTGTGCAACCAACTGGTGCAGTGATGGAGTGGCTTAGGAACATTGTTGCTAATCGGCTGGCTTTAACCGGCAAAGAGTGGGCTGACTTATTTAGCCAGTACAACAGTGGGACGTAAGTAATATCTAAAATATTGTTGCTTCCCTAAGTATTCTCTGTCCACGCACTCCTTGCGGGGTAAAAACCTTTCTAATTAAGAGGAGGACTTAAGTTGACTAGATGATTACAAAACAGCACAGGAGCAGTCAGCATAACAGTGTACTGTATCTGTAAGATAAGCTGGTTAGCTGATGGTGTTTTTAAGTGTTCGTTACTCAGACTTTTTAACCTTTGGAATTAATGGCTATGATCACTTGATGTGGAATCACAAGTCAAAGGTAAATTATCTTGTGTACTCTGAGCTGATAACATCAGTTTGCTTGTGGCTCTCGTAACAGGTATAACAACCAGTGGATGATAGTTGACTATAAACACTTCACACCAGGGAAGACGGATATTAAAGATGAGCTCCTTACTGTGCTGGAGCAGATTCCGTATGTTATTTTGGTCCCACTTACAGTAGACTACATAACACCCACCTTAATGATACTCATCAACTGATTAATAGTTCCAACAGTCTATGAGAATGACCTACGCTGTCTCTCTTGCTGCTGCAGGGGACTTGTCATTTACAAAGATAAAACTCAGGAGTTGCTCGAAAAAGGCTACTGGGCAAGTTACAACATTCCGTAAGTCCATAGGGGTATTCTGATGTTGCTGATCATTTTCTTCCATTTTGTTTTACTCTCATTATATACATTTTCTATTATATGTGATATGATAAGGGTGGTCATTTATTTTCTTTTTAGACAAAGGTTTATTATTAATATGATTGTGTGGTTAACTTTATATTTTCCCTCATGTATTTATAGGTACTATGAGGAAGTGTTTAATGCCAGTGGCTGCTTGGAGTTAGTTGAGAAGTTTGGTTCATGGTTTACCTTGGACCAAAACCCCAGAGCACAGATCTTCAGACGGAATCAGACAGCAGTGACAGACTTGGATTCCATGGTTCGCCTGATGAGGTAAGATTACTTTATCAGAGGAATACCTTAGTTCAAGGGGCCTACATCTAGCCGTTCAACATGCCCTCGTTGACTTCCCCTCTGCACTTGCCCTTGGGGGAATCCCCGGCGCCATCTTAAGTGCCTTTCCATTAGTCTGAAAATTTGACGTGAACTTCGTGAGATCGACCCTCGAGGGCTGAGGGCGAGCGTGTACAACGATGGTCACTCCAGAGGTGTATATCACCCACAATGCATTGCTTTTATGCATTTGGTGCAAGAGAAAATACATCAATGGTTAGGTGGCAGTAATGCACGTAAACTCCAGTTGCTCACTACCGAAGGAAAATATTAATAAATAGAGGCAGGTATCATAAACCCCTAGCAATAATAGTTAGGATAATCATGATACTTATCACAAACAGAAAAATGTATTAGGCCTACTTTTTATTTATTAGAAACTGACACAGCTGATTGCACAAGCCTCATTTAAACGAGTATGCAGGTATTTCCCATGATTTGTAAAAAGCAGTATAACGCCAAGCCTAAAACTAGTGGTCGATCAATGACAGTTTGGGCTGAATGTTCAAGAGCAGGTTCGTTCCATTTAAGTCCCCCAGCCACTTTCCCTCCATTCTCCAAATGGCCTCCGCGCGACATATGCTGTTACGTCATACCAAGGGCTGAGGGTAAGTGAATGAGGGGAAGTGGAACTACTAATGAAACACAGCATAGGTCTGTCATAAGTTGTAACATTTCAGAATTTTTGACATCCCTCTACTTAATTATGTTTGGCTGCCACTTTTAGGTACAATAACTTTAAGGAGGACCCGTTGTCTCGGTGTGAAGACTGCAATCCAGTGGCCAATGGGGAAAATGCAATCTCTGCCCGGTCGGACCTCAATCCTGCTAATGGGACATACCCCTTTGGTGCCCTGAAACAGAGACCACATGGGGGTACAGACATGAAGGTCTGTCATTCTCTCACTTTCCCTTTCTGACCAGGTGATTCTGCTCCGTACCAACCCCCTAATCTGTCACTAATTGGTTGGGGACCTCTTTGTATTTGTACAATTGCAGATGACATCACATGGAATGTTTAGTGACTTTGGAATGCTGGCAGTCAATGGGCCCACCTGGGACCAAGTGCCACCCTTCCAGTGGAGCTCCTCTCCTTACAAAGACATAGTGCACATGGGTCACCCTGATACCTGGGACTTCAAACCCATACACGTCTCTTGGTCAACCTAACAACACTCCAATCACCTACCAGGGGACATCCGTATGTGTACTTAGATCCAGCTATGCTGTAAGCAATTTATTGTAAGCAATAGAAACAAATGGAAGTTATAATTGAAATTGTCTGAGACATGAGTTTAATTGATATGGACTTTTACATGTTCACAGACAGCACTACAGGCATTTTTTTTTTATTTGCACAAATTATTCATTCTGAGAAGTTGAGATTTGAAAATTACGAGCTTGAATATTTTATGCATGGAAACCCAGAGCACACCGTTTCCTGATATGCTTTGAATAAAAAGGGAACTTGTAATGACAAATGCTTTCTACATTGTTCATTGGAATGTGTTAAGAATAATTAACTTATGATAACGTCTCTTTGAATATTTATTGAAACACGCAACCATTTTAGCTAGGTTCTTTATAACTTTTCCCTTAGGGCTAATTATTTGCACGCTCTCTATCTTTGCGCAGTAAAAGTGCTTTACTTTGCACCTAGCCTCGGTTCCAACTTTCTGTCTAAATAGTATACGTCATATGTCGAAAAACCAATGAAGGCGAAGAATAGCCTTTCAACCAATCAAAGCCGAATTAGGAAGTGAGTAAAGCATACTGACAGCTGTGCGCTTCTCCATGGTTTATTGCAGGGTGATCAATACCTTAAACTTTGTGTTGATAACTTCTTGCTTTTACTAGACAACAAATAATCGGCAAGAAAGAAACAACCAAACCCGCAAGTTGGGTGCTCAAGTTGGCAACGTCCTTAGAAAACTCCAAGATTTGTTACGTTGGCTAACGTTAGCTAATGCAACGATACTTTTTAGCAATGCAAGCCTGCTGATCACACGTAAGTGACTTTGTTTTATTGGGGTACGTATTTTTTAGTCGGTTTGGCTGATGGATTTGTGCAAATATCTGTGTCCCTACCCCCTAGCCCCTTGTGTACAAAAATTGCTCACCGTGGAAGTTCAAAGTACGTGGAGACCCGAAACTATAGTATATGCTTAGGTAACCGTTGTCGTGATGTGTAACATTCTCCTGACTGCATAACTTAGTCTTAAACTACACAATAAAAAAACTATGCCTAAACTGTCCCTGCTAATGGTAGTCGAGTAGATTAGATTGATTCACCACAGTTTACGATTAAGTTGTTGCACTCTTTATGTGTGCAGACGTTATGTGATGGGTTTTTGGCACCCTATGAAGAACCTCAAAGACTACGTGTCCCAGCAACCTCCAGGAGTGACATTCTTTCTGTGCCTTCTTATCCTGGCCCTCTCGTTCATCTGTCTTGGCTCTTATGTCAACTCACGGAATCTGCCTAACCCAGACAATATCAAGGTTAGCATCACAGTCCATGAACATCTTTACTGGTCTTGAGGTAACGTTAGGGACCATACATTGTGTTGAAATGTATGCAGTGAAGTTTCTTTGCTCTGCATTTTTGGTGATCTGCATTAGCAAGTTTCCATCTTCTCATCTGTAAAATAAAAATAAATGTTGGTCAGTACAATGAAATAACTTGTATACTTTCAGGACTGGAACCACCTTATGTTATCTTTGTCCCGCTTCCATCTGTGTATGACTGCAAATGCAACATCCACCGATCCCACACCAGTGGTTGAGCAGAGAACGAGTGAAACATTATCAGCTAACTTCTCCAAGGGCCCCCTTTCTCTTACTAAGCTGTATCTGAAGGTGCCGTTAAAAGTGACACATGGCTCAGCCAGCCAATCTCTGATAGACATGGGCTTACACACCACTCTGAATGCCAGTCAATTGGGGTTGATTGGTAAGTGCAACTGTATATAGCACACACTGAAAGAGTGGTTTAGGTGTACGCATGAAGATGGATGGTGAAACAAACTAGACAGACTGTTCCTGAATGTTTATGTACTTTTCCCCAGGTTATGAGGCTGTGAATATGACGGTGCATTTAATCTCTCAGGGACAGAACACAGGGAAGGATACTTTAACTTGCATCAGCATCAGTGCGCCAAAACAAATTTTGCCTGTGACACCGTAAGTGATTAAAATGTAAACATCTGTGGTTTTTTTTTGTGTGTGTGTGTGGAAAACTCTAAAAGCTACTGTGTGCACTTACATGTGTTTGTACATGTGTGCCTGGTCACAGACTTCCTCCAGCATGTCCGGCCAATGAAAATATGCTTTCACACATTCAAGTCGTACCAAAAATTCAGTTGTCTACTGGGTCAAAAGCTTGCTACAGTCTACAGTCCACCTATGACCCAACATTGACTGAAATGTTGACAAAGGTAGGTACCATACATTTGGCACTCCTACTTCACACTTGTCTCCCACAGAGACACGTACGCCAATTTGTTTGCTTTTGTTTACAGGAACAACTTGGTGTGGCAGGGCGACACTTGTTGGAAGTCAGCGTGTGTCTCTTAGCGCTGTGTGTTCTGCTCTGCCTCTCTGTCATTTTAACACGCTCACATACATGTCGCTACCAGGGGAATGGATTGGATGTGCACAGGGTAAGACTTCATTATAACTTCAATCATAGATAAACCTTTTTTTGTTGTGTACATTACTTGGTGAATTAGCATTACAAGTAATTTTGTGGGTCTCATATAACCTTGTTGTCAATCTTTGGTGAAATTACAGGAACCCCTTTTAGATTCCTGAACCCCCCACCCCCCCATCACCATCCATAAAACGAGCAGCAAGCTGGAAAGGAAACGGGAAGATGGATGTACTTTGAAAGAAAATAAGAAACAACTCTGATGGACTAATTTGAATGATGGAAATAAGGCATGCAGGAATTATGCTTTTAAAGGACTGTTTTCATGACTGTTAAGGTATTGACATTTAACAGAGCAGCTCATTCCTGTTTAACAACCCGCTGTTCTCAAGAAGGAATGTTTTTTGTCATAGTAAAAGTTGTGTGGACTCAGATCTAGTGGCCTGTACCTGTTATTTTACAGACGAATCCAAAATGATTGTCCTACTCTGGGAGTAGTGTGGTGTTATGTTGTAGTTTATAATGATTAAACAGTTGACCTTGACTGCTCAAAAATAGGCTACCCGACTAAAGGGAGACAAAAAGTGCCCTTCATTCAGCTATTTTTACGCTATCGTTCAACTAGGCTGAGTTAATTTAGCTATGGTGCACTGTACAGGTAGTGTTAGTGACTATTCCTGAATGTGGTTCGGTCGATGGTCGTCATTCATGCATACCATTTAACAACCAATGTGTAAACAAACAACTCTGTGTGGTATAAAGATTTGCGAACAACATTTCGCCTTACTTTGTGCAGAGTTACTTGGCCGCAGTGTGGTGAAGTGTTTTACTCTGTGATGCAAAGTTATTAAACAGTCTCCCATTGGATGTACGGGATGGCATCGAGCAGTCCCTCACCACGCGCAGAGGTAGGGGGCGGGTATGGGAAAGCAAGGAGAAACTTGTTGGTTTTCGCGGCCTAGACGTGTACGGCGGCTTTGCTGGTGCGGTTGTTTTTTTTTGAGGAAATGTGAAATTGCTAATTAGAAATCGTGGAAATGATTATTTGGACCCTTTGTGTGTCTCTCTGAAGTAGCTGACTTCCGAAACGGTTTGTAAAGTCGACCGTTAATACTAATAATTTGCATGCGTTCATGTGTTGTATGTTAGTTGTATAGCTGGCTAGCTAGCTAGCTAACAAAAATAGAACACTAGCGTCAGTTGTCTTGCTAGCTACACCTACCTAACCTAGCACAAGCTATCAAATGCTAGCCAAAAGGCATTTGCCACCGTTTAGGAATGGCTAGCTTGTTAGCTAAAGACAATGCATTTTCCGTGCTAACAAGTAACGTTAGTATCTAGTTAGCTAGCTAACGGGTGACGTAAAACACTACTAGGTTGTATAATAATAATAATACATATTTTGGCTTAAAGTCAGTATAAAGGCAAGGGCTAACGTTAACTGGCTATCGCGAAGCCAAGGCATGGAATGTATCATTGGGTCCTCGACTGTAATCGGTTGATGTGAACGTTCCTAGCCCCTGGAAGGGTGCTCCTGGCACTTGTCTTGGTTGGTTACCATTGAACGTTAACTGAATTACCTCTTTACAGTCAACGTCTCATTTTTATTATATTACATTTCGCTGGAATAAAGATTCCTCTGATCTAGATAAGTCTACAAATCACTGTTGATACCAAGCAGGCCTCCCACGTGAGAATGGTTGCAAGTGATTATCTCCTTTTGGTCTTGCCATGCTGCAGGATGTGAATTTAGGAGTTAATCAAAGAAAAATAATGTTTTACCGGGAAATTACTGAGTTTTACAGCCTCACTAATATCGTATCTAGCTAATATTCGTCTGTTTTCTATATACCAGAATGTTTCCTGTGGGGCCTGTGATGTTACATAGATGTATTTACTAATCGTGTCCTTAATTTGCCTTTACCATTTGCTCCCTCAAAAGTCTCTTCAGGTTGCTAAAGAAAGTAATTTGACAGGTCAGAGAAGACGTCAAGCAGAGATTGTGAAATTGTTGTGAGGTGATGGCTTACTCCAACTATAGTAGCCTGAACAGGGCTCAGCTTACCTTTGAGTACCTGCACACTAACTCGTAAGTACATACCTGTGCTATCGCATACAGTACATCTTCCAAAAGAAACTAGCATGCTAATATTCATCATGTAGTCTACTATGGTAGAGTCCTTTTTCTATTAGTTATGTGAAGTGTTTTCATACATGTATTTCATGAGCTGACAAATCTGTTCCATTTGTACAGTGCTGTTAAGTTTCTAGATTGGTGCTTATAAATCCCATGTATTATTATTATTATTATTATTAGTATATCTGATAAACAGATACACCAAAAAAACTAAACAGACTTTGGCGGTGCGCTACAATAAAACTCTTAAATCGATTTGCTATGCTATACTAAACTAATTTGCACTGACAAATTAAATATACAATTATTTAAGGTTGTCAAACTCGCTTAGATAATGTTAACATGACGATGATCCAAAAGGACAACCATAAATAATATTTGCTCTGGTAAATTGGATGTGATAAAGTCATTGGATAAGTCTTAAATCACTTGTTAGCACCGTAACTTGCTATGAAGATGTGATTTTAGCATTCAAGCAAGAGTTGTACATATTACTATTTGTTTTTGCTGTATCAGTTTTGCCCTGACCAGCTTAGTCTTTCGATACCAGCTTTCCAAGTGTTGCATAAGTGGGATGGCTGATACAGACAGAGCCTTTATTATGGCTGGTGTTCCTCTAGTCACACAGTGTTGCCTACACTTATGGAAACCTCAAAATAAATAAAACATGTTTAGTGTACACACAGCCCATGCAAGTTTCAAAGACTTAAACTGCCAATTTACACTAAAATATTCTACAGACTTCCATCTTGATACCTGTGGTCACCACGCCCATCCAGTCGTGGCCTTTATTACATGCTGGTTCAGAGGATATAGAGATGTGTATTTCATTACCACATTAATGTACTTTGCATGAGTTGTCCCCAAAATGGATTTGACTGACTGTTGTCTGTTCCAGTACAACCCACGAGTTTCTGTTTGGAGCTTTGGCTGAGCTTGTGGACAATTCAAGGTATACAAAACGAATGCCGTTCGGGTCATGGGGTTTAGGCAAAGTTAAGGTGCTTGTTCTGTGCAGTCACCCCCCTTTTTAATCTTTCTAATTGTGCGCTACTTTGGTGTAAATGATTAGCAAATATTGGACTGAAGATTTCTTTTTTTTTTGGGTTGCAGAGACGCAAATGCTACACGTATTGACATCTATACAGGTATACAGGAAACCTTTGGCCGTAGGTCGATTAATTGATGTGAACTTTAGCACATACACATAAGCTCTAGCCTTAACATGCCTTACTCTCTATTCTGGGTGACAGAAAAGCGACCAGAGCTGCGTGGAGGTTACATGCTCTGTTTTCTGGACGATGGAACAGGAATGGACCCTAGTGAGTGCTACCTGGGATAGCCCCATACCCACGCAAACACTAATACACTTGGCACAACGCCAATTAATAATAAGGTGTTGACTGACTCGTATCTGATGTTGATGTGTGTTGTTGATTCTAAAGCTTGCATGATAATCTTTCTTCCCTTCTCTGTCTACCTTTAAGACGAGGCTACACATGTAATCCAGTTTGGAAAGTCTAGTAAGAGAACCCCGGAGTCTACTCACATTGGCCAGTATGGCAACGGACTCAAATCGTACGTACCTTATCAACCACTACACTTAACTATGGTTGAATCTTCCTGGTTTTGCTTAATTTGATAATTTACGTTCTTGACTGTATTTGTGTGTGAAGCGGCTCCATGCGTATTGGGAAGGACTTCATCCTGTTCACCAAGAAGGACAACACTCTGACCTGCCTGTTCTTGTCCAGAACGTTCCATGAAGAGGAGGGCCTGGATGAGGTCATTAATCTTAAGCCTCATATGGATCTATAAAAAATGTTTTTAACATGGTGCTCACAATCTGTTCTCTTGAAATCCATGTAATCCTTGTGTATGTCAGTACACCGTCAAATCTGGTGTGGTTCAAATTTCCTTACATACCACCCATGTAGTCAGACCACGATCCTTCTCCTCTTCTCAGGTGATCGTGCCACTTCCCACCTGGGACCTGAACACCAAGGAGCCATTGACGGCGGACCCCGAGAAGTATGCCATCGAGACAGAACTGATCTATAAGTACTCCCCTTTTAAGAACGAACAGCAAATTATGGACCAGTTCAAAAAGATAGACGGCAACAATGGTGAGAGTGAGACTGTTTGCGTTTACGGGTTGGAATACGTTTCCTCTGTGTCTTCCGAACTGACGTTTCACCTCTGTGTCTTAAAGGCACTCTGGTAATCATCTATAACCTGAAGCTAATGGACACCAGAGAACCAGAGTTGGACGTAGAGACAGACCACCAGGACATCCTCATGGCTGGAACGGCTGCTGAGGGAGTGTGAGTATTTCTTTGTGTGTCTTGTGTTTGACTTGGTGCTTCAAAACCTGATGAAACGCCTATTAGCCATGATCATTTCAGCTAGAATGTATCATTGCAGGAAGCCAAGTAAAGCCACTGCCTGTTTGAGCTGTGTCATAATTGTGTGCTCCACAGGAAGCCAGAGAGGAGGTCCTTCAGAGCTTATGCTGCTGTGTTGTACATTGACCCCCGAATGAGGATTTTCATCCAAGGCCATAAAGTCAGGACCAAGAGGCTGTCCTGCTGCCTGTATAAACCAAGGTCAGAAAGCTCCTCACAGAAACACTCCCATGTTGGACTACACAAAACAATATGCCACAGTCTTTAGGCCCACAATGCCATATTTACTGGGTCTTATTATGTGTGTATTTGTGTGCCTATAGAGTTTATAAATATTCATCAACACGTTTCAAAACCCGCGCTGAGCAAGAAGTGAAGAAGGCAGATCACCTTGCCAAGATTGGTAAGATGATTTGATCTGCCTAGTCATTGATCCATCCACTTTGGCCTGTTGGCTGGTTGACAAAACAAGACTGTGCGTGTGTGTGTGTTCGTGTTCCAGCGGAGGAGAAGGCCCGAGAAGCCGAGAGTAAAAGTCTGGCATTGGAAGCTAAGTTAGGAGACGACCTGTCTAAAGAAGCCCGGGTAAGAATCCCGTTTCCCATCAACCGTTCAGTGCTGGCGATGCATGGCCCACTGTTTTTACTCGCTCGTTCAAATACTCCTCTCTCTTTTGTTCTCCCAGACAATGCTGAGAAAGGCTCAGGAGTCTTCTATGATGCTTCGTCGAGACGCAGACATGAAGAGGAAGATCCAGGAGACCAAACAAAGGTCAGTCCCAATCTGTCATACTAGCCTTTGTTCGAGATACTGTCACTGGCATGTTGACGGGAAACCTTGGCTTTGGCATTGAGTCAAGATAACAAGAACAGTGTGTTTATGTGACGCTTTCTCTCCTCTCAACAACTCTCTCTGTTCCTCTCTCCCAGAGCGTTGAAGGAGCCCAAGGAGCTGAGTTTTATCTTTGGAGTTAACATCGGGCAGAGGGACCTGGACGGCATGTTTGTGTACAACTGTTCTCGACTCATCAAAATGTATGAGAAAACGGGACCCCAGCTGGAGGGAGGCATGTGAGTAACACACACACACACATACCCACACACTCATTCACTCCCTCTCACTACACACACACAAAGAGGATAGAGCACGTACACCAATTGTAGACCTATATAAAAAATGCCTTGCGTGCGTTTCAGGGCGTGTGGAGGTGTTGTAGGGGTGGTTGATGTTCCCTACCTGGTTCTAGAGCCCACTCACAACAAGCAGGACTTTGCAGATGCTAAAGAGTACCGACATCTCCTGAAGTCCATGGGGGAGCACCTAGCTCAGTACTGGAAGGACAGCAATATTGGTGAGTCTTGAACGAAGAAAACGAATCCCCTCCCATGCTAACGTATGGCTAGGAC